>VZUI01054661.1:0-77200 GCA_013401135.1 Cettia cetti
CCCGCCCCAGCGCAGTCCCCGCACTCGGCCGGCAGGTGGCGCCGCTGCCCCGCGCCCGCCGCCGCCTGCGCACGTGGCCCCGCTCCCAGCCGGAGCAGCGGCCGCCGGCCGGGCTCGCAGCGGGCTCCGGCTCCCTCTCCCGGGTTCGGCCGGACCGTAAGCCTCGGACCCCTCCTCCGCAGGGCTCCGGCCGTCGGGCTGCGCCTCAGGGCGCTTTGTCCGCGGCAGGCCCGGGCCGGCACCTCGGCAAGGCGCCACGGTGCTGTCTGTGCCGCACAGCAGCCGCAGCTGCGGTGGATGAGCTCCAGCTGCTACTCGGGAGGGCTTTGCCCGGCTGCGCACATCCGCAACACCAACGACGGCCGTGCCGTGGGCACGCAGGGTCGAGAGCAGCCCTTGGCTGATGCCTTCGCAGCCGCGATAGCAGGCGTGCACACAGCTCCTAGCCAGGAAGAGGCTCCGTCCTGCCCCGTATCAGGCACCCACTGCCTTCCCTGCCCGCTGCAATCACCTCCGGCCCAGCAGAGCACACGTGCTGCCCAAGAGCTGCCAGCTCGCTGCGAGGCCAGCGACCTTCCCCGGCAGCTGCCCACTTGGCATCGCAGTGTGTCCTCAGCTGAACCATTCCCACCCATCTCGGGAGGCCCCTGCCACCTTTATCTCGCTGGCAGCTGATGGCCGCGGCTGCCTGTACACAGATTGTTGTCCTGCCACGTCGCTGCCTCGCTTACCTGCTGCTCAGCTCGGGCACGGTGTGAGCAGGTGCCTTCCCTGTCCACCTCAATGAGAGAGCTGGCTTTGGCAACCAGAGCCAGATTCAGTCACTGGTGAGTAGAAAGACGAATTCTCATGTTCTGAGAGGCCTGCAGGAAAAATTTGTATAATTACTTTGTGGACAGACTTAATAATATCAAGACTAAATGCAACACAATTAAAACAATACCGAGAAATTACGTCCACTATTGCATAGAATGTCATGCATTGGTGCTCCAGGTTTTAGGTATGTGTGTTACATGCACCTCCCATATGACTGGAGTGAGGTTTATGACCAATTTGATTTACCCTGTAAGACCAGATTGTCAGAGGAGTATGAGGGCACAAATTGTCAGGAAATTGACTGATTTAAAGGCAGTTTTTAAATCTGCAAATTTAAACAAATACAGAATAAAATTGCTCTGAAAGTTAGTATCATATGGGGTGTCCTTTCCTTTTTCCTTTCAAAAATCACAATTCCCTAGAAAAATGATTTCTAAAGGGAACCTTATGTAAAATGAGCATACTGAAACTTTACAAGCTATAGTGCTCTTGGAAAAAAATACATGCAGTGCTGAACATACTCAATGAAAGAATAACATACTAGACTTGCAGGTCACTGATTTCCTAGGTTGCCATTTCAAATTTAATTTTTAAATTTTCAAACAACAAAAAAAAAGTGGGATATATCACATAATGTATAAATAGAAACTGAAACTAGAAGATACAGTATGCCTGGGCGAATGCCTGATGTCAACATGTCTTTAGATTTTCATTGTCACTGATTGTTCTTTTAAGAAAGTGTTACAGAGAATAGAAGAGAAGCTCCAGCCTTAAACCTGGGAATAAGTACAACCTTGCACCAGAGTAGCAGAGCTGGCTTATTTAGAAGCATGAGAAATGTGTAGCTTGAGAAGGCATAACCTATATTCCTGATAGAGCAGAATGTTCTCCAGGAGGATTTATGGCAGAAGGCAGCCCTGGGGTTCCTTTTAGTCCAAAATGATGCTGAGTATTTTGTGTCCAGAGAAGGGCAACAGAGCTGGTGAAGGGTCTGGAGGGTAAATTCTGTGAGGAGCAGCTGAGGGAGCTGGGGGTGTTCAGCCTCAAGAAAAGGAGGCTCCCTGAAAGGTTGTGGCAACATGGGGACCAGTCTCTCCTCCCAGGTAATAGGACAAAAGTAAATGGCCCCAAGCTGCATTGGGGGGGTTCAGGTTGGATATTAGGAAAAATTTCTTCACTGAAAGAGTGGGTTAAGCATTGGAACAAGCTGCCTAGGGATGTGGTGGAGTCACCATCCCTAGAAGTGTTTAAAAAGCAAGTAGACTTTGTGATATGGTCTAATGGGCATGGTGAGATTCAGTAAAAGGTTGGTCTTGACCTTGGAGGTCTTTTGCAACCTTAATGATCCCATGATTTGCCTGAGTTTAAAATGAGCTGCTCTCATGACGTGTTCAGTTGCGCTCATGTATCACACCAGTTACAATATTCCACCATTATCAGTAGCCTGCCATGGCAGGTGGTGATTTTTTAACCATTATCAACACACTTTCACACGGTGGGAACCAGACATCTGGCTTCTAGTAGGCCTTCAGAATTCATTTGATGAGTCTGTGCTCTTCCCAGGCCCTGCCATGAAGCATCCCAACATCAGCCCTGCTGTGTGCTGCTCTCCTCAGGGTGCTCAGCTGGGCTAACAGCAGAGTGAGGACATGCAGGTTCTGGTGCTCACGTAAAACTGCTTAGTTATTGATAACTGCTAATATTTACCACAGTGATTTGCAGCTGGGAGATGAATAGGACCTCAAGAGTTTTTCTGCACAATTACTAACGTTGCAAATGTGTTTCAGTTTAAACTCTGCATGAATTTGAGAAAAAATGTGCCCTTAAGAAGCAGCATTAAACGGGCTGAGTTAAGTGTCTGCTTGACATTCTCAAACCAGGGCTGCAGCCTCAGCATGGTGCTGGAAATTGGTGACAAAATTACAGGTACCCTCAAATTGCAGGTGGTGTTCTTGCACACATGTGCTGCTCCCTCCAGTCCCCATGCTGAGGCACAGTTTAATTTATGTAAGTAATGGCGGGTTTTCCTGGCAGAGAGTCAGAGCATCTGCTCCGTGAGTTTTTAATTAAATATTGGTAATCTTCCTCCTGAAGATTATCTCAGCAGCAGTGTTTTTCTGCTCTCTTCGGAGAGCACAGGGATTGTGCATTTTTCTGTCTGTAGTGCTGCAAGAGACCATCCATCTGTCACAAAGGACGGACTCACATCTTCCAGTCTCGGTTCTGCAACCCCTTCTCATGGTAAAAAGCACTAATGAGGATTATTTACATGAATAAGGGATTGAACAGCAGTAAAAAAGGCTGACTCTTTGAAGACTGCCAAGTAATATAATTAAGCCAGAACCTATTTACATTCATTTTCATGTAACTCTTAAAAGGATAAGGAGTTTTGTTTAAATTTTCCACAAATTCTAGCTTGAAGAAAAACTTAAACATGGGCATTTTCAACCCATAAAGCCAGTGTTTTAGGACAAATGCAAATGTGAGCGCCCTGAGGAAACGTGGTCTTTAGAACGTGAAATCTGTTGGTGCATAATACTGCCATTTCTTATGGGGAAATGTGCAATAGCGCAATTTAATTTAGCTTGAAGAGACCAACCTGAAGCGCAGGCAGGCCCCGCGGTTGCTGCCCACGTCTGCTCCCTGTGGGTCCCCTCGGGGCGGGGATCTTCGGGGGGCTACCGTGCATGGGTGCTTCCCATGGGAGCACCTGCCCCAGGACACTCCCGCCTTTCAGCTCCACACCCAACTGGAACAGAAATGAAAGCAAATTTGTCCTTTCCTGCCAGGGAAGCGCTCAGAAGACCTGCACACCCGCTGTCCTTCCTGTCCCCACTCCCGCCGGGATTCCCTCATCGCGAACAGCTAATGGTATTAGTTGGGGGTTCTGCTCAGATTTTTATCGGTTTTCTCACTGGAATAAAGTATCTGGCAAGGTCCCGACGCCGCTGTGCTGTGAGGCGAGGCTCCGGGCGCCCAGGGGAGCGCTGAGGGAGCGGGAGGCGGCGCCTTGGCAGGGCCGCGGGCGGTGAGGGGCGGCGAGGGGCGGCCCCGCTGTCCGGCTCCCGCCTCTTCCCACCCTTCAGCGGGACGGCTTCTCCTGCCTCCCCTCAGCGCTGCGGGAGCGGGAACCGCGTACGGCTGCTGGGATCGCTGTGTGCCGGGCTGCGCTGCGGATCTGGGCTCCCCGAACCCGGTAGGTGCCGTCGCGGTGCGGGGCCTGACCCGGAGGCGGTGGGAAGCTGCCCCGGCGCCGCCTGCGGCGGGCAGGGCGTTTTTAATTGCGGAAAATGATGATCAGTGGGGTGGTCAGAGCCTGCGAAAGGCCGGCGGGTAAGCTTCTGCGCGGGCCCAAAAATAACCTGATTTGTGGTATTGGGCAGCAGTGCTGAGCCCCCACCTGAAGATTGGCGTTTCGTCCATTTATGTTTCCAGCACAGTGCGCATAATTTGGTTTAAAAGTGCCAGGTGCTGTCTGTGACCGTGGAACAGCTGCTGTGTGCGGGGCAGACCGCAACTGAGTCCTCCCTGACAGCTTGGGACGGCTCCAGGACGGTTCGTGTTTGGAGAATTCTTCAAATACCTCAATGCGCATAAAGCATGGAGTTAATTAACAACGTGGGGTACTGAGCAAATGCTTACAAAAAGTCAGCGATAGGCAGTTGTGCAGAGTATTTAAAGCCAGTTGAAATAACAGGTCTATTAATGGCAATGGAAGGATATTTTAACGTTATCTTGGAAGTTCCTTTCTTGTCCTTTTCAACCCCGTGTTTTGGGTACCCTTAACGTAGTGTTTATTTGCGTATTTGGCAGCAGGGTGGACTTGACTCAGAAGGGCTGTTCTAGTGCCTCGCTGCCTGCAGCTCTAAAAGCTGTTTGTGTATTTGAAGCCATGCTGTTTCCTTGCCCAGGGTTTTGTCTCAAATGCTTCGTACTCTGAGCTGGTGCAGCTGAACTCACCCCTTTGCTTCATGAATTTTGCATTGTTGCTGTCTAACACTCACACTAATACAATGATTATCTCAGCTGTGCTTGCAGGCAAACTGAATGGGATTTGTGCCATGGTGTTTTGCAGTGGTGATACAAATGAACCTGTGTTGAAGGATTTTCATTAGAAATCTGTCTTTGGTAAGACAGGGTTTTCAAAGATAGACAGTGAGTTCTCTCGGGGTTTTTTTATCTTGTTTTTTATCACAGCTCTTACCTAGACTCACTGAACCTGTTTTCTTGCAGTGTGTGGTGCAGATGAGAAGAGACATTTGCTTTGTAGGGGTCAGTTGGGTGTTTGGAAAGCACAGTAGTTCAGTAATATGCTACAGGACATTAACATAGCTAATGGGGTTGTTCTGGGCAAGTTTACGTAGCTTTGTGTCTGTAGCTCATAAAGGTGATAATACTTTTTAAGGTGCATAGTCTGTATAGTTGCTTAGGTTAAATTTTGAATCTGTACTTTAAAAGAATGTTAATCTGAAAGGTGACTTCTCTTATAAGAAAAAACTGTTTGTTGCGCTTACAGGTATCCTGTTAAATGGCTTTCACTGATGTGGTATTACACCAAAAGAGATTGAGTATTATACCAGGGAGAGCTGGGCCATGCTTGCTTTAATGCTTCTCCACAAGACAAGCTGCAACTTCTGTTACAGGGCAGTTCCTGCCCCCTGTCCTCTGTTAAAGAGTTGCAGGGAACTGTGTCTGAGCTAAAACAGTGAATTAAAAGCAACTGGAGATGCTCCAGTTGTCCCTTCTTTTGCTGACTGGAGCATTCCTGTCACAGCTCTTTGGGATGAATTAAGGCAGATTTAGATGCTGAGGCCACAGTAGAAACTTGGTCAAGAGTCTCGTGAAATGCAGCAGTGCTTTGTAACAATAGACACCTACAAGTCATGCTTTAGCAGCCCTGTGATGTGAATTTTCCCTGCTGTTTATCTGTGTTCACATATTTGTATGTTTTCCTTGCGACTCACCTGCCCCTCCTGGTCATGTGGCTCTTGGATATAAAGGCAAGAGAGGGGAAAAATGCTTGAAACAGGCATTGGAAAAACAAAAATTAATGCAGACTAGAGCAGACTAAGAACTGTACTTTAAATTATATGCATTTTGAATTACATAGTAATGCAGTAAGGTTGATAAAAAATGGAATAAATTTTCAAAGTGGGTTGGAGTGGGTAGTTAAAATTACATGTTGTGTGTGATAATCAGGCTGGCAGGCTTGGTTCAGTGCAGTCTCACTCTCCTTGTTGCTTAGCCTTAGGAATGCTTCTTAGTGGATATTAAAGATTAAATGATCAAAACACAACAGCAGTAGTAACAGAAATTCTTATATAGTACTTCTATAGTATTTCTGTGCTATAATGCAAAAGCACAGAATATAAGCCTTGGGATGAAGCTCAGGCTTTTTTATAAGGCTTTTTGTCAAGCAAACTGTGAGGTTTAGAGCAGTGTTTGTGTAGTTCAAAGTGTGGTTATTGAATTCTGTTTTAAAGAGCATTTTATGTGAGTATGGTTCTTGGTACATACACTTCCAAAGGAAACATTACAAGTAATTTATAAGATATATGGTTCCAAGAAAAACCAAGAGACTTTTATGAACACCATTAGCTTTAAATAGAAACTGATTTGTGTGATGATATTTCATTTACACAAGTCACAGAAATCAGAATGTTTGCAGTCACTGCTGCACAAACTCGCATTCCTGCATTGCTGCTGCTTCTCAAACTGTCCTGAGCCCCTTGGATCTGCTGATGTGTGTGACAGCAGGAGCAGAAGGGAGTGCAGGACAGCATTTGTGTCATGGGGCTGTCCAGTGCTGTGGTATGTCCCGGATTAGTCACGTCCTTGAAGCTGCTGGCTGTCTGTGTGACTGGCAGCAGGGCTTCTCCAGCACTCAGTGTAAGATGAGCACAGTAAAAGCAGCAGTGGCAGCTGAGGACACCTTCCCCTGCCAGCTACGTGCTACCACCCCTTCCCAAAATTGACAGCTCCTGCGTGGTCTCTGCTGCAAGAGCAGGTGAGCACTCAGGAGCTGCTCCAGTGCAAGGTGAGGTGAGTTGGCTGAGAACCTCCTCCAGCAGTGGTTTTCCAGAGCAGCTGCTGCCTGAGGGAGTGCTGGAGTTACCTGTGCTGCTGGCTGCAGTGTGGGAATGCTGCCCCCGTCAGAAGAGCAGTAACCAGCAAGATAATGTTGCTGGTGGAAGCTGCCACATGTTGAGGCACTGTTCCTGTGGTGACCAGTCTCTCACTAGCTGGGGAGTGAGGTCTGCAGCTATGAATACTTCTGTAGGACTGTATTCATCTTCCTGTTTCATGCAGAAAGGAGACTGAAAATGCAAAGGGCTGAGAATAACTGTAAAGCAAAACTGAAAACCTTAGTTTGTGGTTGTTTTATTAGACTAGCTGTGTGAAAATTCCTGATTTTTCTGACTGGGTGAAAAACTAAACAATGGGACACTTAGAAGTGTCTTTCAAATTGCATCCTTTTGCTCAGGCAGCATCAGAGCCAAATTTTGAATATTCTCACTAATCCTCTATCTTGTACATGCCAGTATTTTCAGAGTATGCATGTAAACTTCCAACTGTTCCAATGGCTTTTATCATTCCTCCACCTCATTTTTTCTGCAATGTTCTACACTTTCAGCAGCCTGTGGGCCATTGGCTGTATATGAGGTAAAAGCCAACTTAAATCTTGTGGATGGTGGAAAATTTTTCTGTGTTGTTCTTACAGTACTCTCTACTTCATTTGACTGATACTTTGTACACAATATCCTTGAGAAGAATTGTCCTGAAAAGTTTTGAAAATTTGACTGGGGTGTTTGAGGTAAAACTCTCTCAAGTTTCTAAGACTAGTGTTGTGAAACTCAGCATTTCATATAAGGAAGAATAAAAACATTTGGAGGAGGAGATAACCAAGGATAGAATAATACTAAGCTCCTATCTTCTCAGTCCTATAGCAGTTTAAAACCAGAATGCTTCTTTTCAGCAGCTCTAGCAGAGGTGTTCAAAACTACTTGTAGGTACTTGAGGATTGCTTTTACAGAGCCAGATGAAAATATATTTATTTTCTGCCAGTGTGCTGACATCAACATCATGCATTATTTGTTCTTTTAATAACAACCTTTTCCTTTTTTCCTCTCTCACAGCTTCCCCCTGTTTGCATGTGCATTGGAGCAGTGGCTGTTGCAGTCCTTGCAGGAGCTGAAGCAGCCTCCTGCAAACATGGCAGACGAGGACCTTATTTTTCGTATGGAAGGGATTGATAATGCCAGGACCACTCCAGCAGACTCTGGGAATTATCTTGATGCTGATAGTGATGATGAAGACAATTATTTTATCTGTCCATTAATTGATGATCCAGTTTCTAACAAGTCTGCCAGTACTAAAGTAGACCATTATTACAGCAGCTTAACAAAAACTGAGCAGTATAGTTCAAGCTCTTCTCCCAGAAGCTTTAGCTTTAAGGTAAGTATTGGCTCCAGTCTTCATTAAGGTTTTGCCTTTACTTAGTTGGCATGAGACATTTTCTAACTGCTTTATCTCTTGTAACTAACACTTTTCAATGAGAATACTCATCTGTTTTTTCCAGACCTGCAGTTAATTCCATTAGGCCAATAGTCTGACACTGCCATGGAATTGGTTACTGTCCCTTTCAGTTCAGGGAGAGACCTTCCTCCACTCAGTCCAGGAGAACAATTCACTGGCATGAGGATGAAACCATTTACAATTCAGTATGTTGATTGGGAGATTCAAAAGATAATACAATTGATGTAAGAAAAATTGGGGCCTGTCAGAAGATATTTTGCTAGTCTGTGATATTTTTAGTTGGACAAATAAAATTGTAAATTATGAAATTGTAAGTTTTTATGTTATAATTCCTTCTTAGGGAGCTTTTGACATGTTGGCTTTCATGCTTGGGCATGAAGTGTCACACTGGCAGTAGTTCCTGACAGTGTACCCAAGCAGTATCTGATGGTTTTGGGATGAACAGCAGCTTCTGCATTGCAGGAAGGTCAGAGGGGCTGTAGCTGGTGCTTCCTTGGCAGTGTGTCCTTTTTCACTCAGCTCCCTGCACAAAGATCAGGCCAGGCAATGGAGCCTCAAGTGACATCCACTCTGTAGCTCAGATATTCTAAATAAACACAGTTTGTGCTAAACTGGCATGTCTCTTAGATTTTCCTATATTTAATGTGTTTTATTAACACATCTCTTATTAGAAATATTAACATTTATTTAATTTATTAATTTAATAGATACTCTAAAATCTTGGTTATGCCTGATGCATGTTTTAATTGTGAAAAAATATTGGGGGTTATTTCATTCAGATAACACTGAGTAACACATTGATAGTGAAGCTGGCTTGTCTGCAGGAAGATTTTTACCAAAGCTAGGTAATAGAAACATTAAAAGGTACATATGCCTAAGGAAGGTGAGGAGCAAAAGCTTAGTGTGGAAATAGGACAGATGTTGGTGTATGCTAAAATGAGCAAGTTAAGACCTGAGAGGGAGCTCAGTCTTCATTTGTGTGTACATTTTCACATGTACTGAACACTTGCCTGTGGGTCTGCAGTGTGATTTCTGAGTCATATGGTCTGACATAAAACTGATAAGACTTCAGAAATTGCAATTATTTCCTCTTTCCTAAGCTGTCATTTTGCTTCTGCAGAATGTTTGTACCCATGTTTTGGTCTCCACAATGTCTAGTTTGGAGCTGTAGCTCCTATCACAGATAAATTGCTTTCTGATGAGATGTGGAGCAAGCCAGTCTCCATCTCCTGTTTAAGCTGCAGGAATGGTGGCTTCCAGCACAAAGAAGCAAACAGCTGGGGCTGACATCCTAAACCCCACAGCCTGCCAGAGTCTGCCTGTCAGACCTCGAAGCTGAAGAAAAGCTGTGGGGCCACTGATAGTGAAAGGCAGAGCCAGATAGAGAAGTTGCTGTTAACTCTGTTTTAAACAGAACACAGCAATGTTTAATTAGCTAATTAATAGGCAAGACCCTTTTAATAAATACTTTCCAATAAAAAAATTACTAACTTACCTCAATAGCTTTGTTCACAGGTGTTCTAAGAATGGACTTTTGGGAATATAAATTGAAGAGTGGCTTTTAACTGGAAGTTTTTTCGGTTTTTTTACTAACAAAGAGAACCAAGACTCTTTGTCAATCATTTGTCTTATCACATGTATTTTCCTACTTTCATGTCTCTCATGGATCCTTTAGAATGACACACAACATCGTTCTAAGCATGGCTCTGTGGTTGACCATGGTCGGGTAGGTTAAAAAGAAAATGTCACCACCATATCTAATAGATGCATTATGATTTTTTGGTTTGGTTTTGATTTTTTTTATTCCCTTTTATGGACTTGTTTTTGTTCATTATTTTATTGTTTGTGAGGACTGATTGCCTCAACCCATAAGGGTCATCAAGTCAAAACTAAAAGAGGTACCTGTTAAATGGAATAATAGCCATCCTGTGTTCTCTACCCTGAAATTTCATTGTATGGCAGCCATATGCCTCCAGCAGGAGAAAAACTGCACTGTTAGCACCATTTCCATGGAATCCAACTAATGTTTGTTTGAAGATTAGGGTACAGCTTTTGTACAAAGCTCAAGAGATCAAGCACAAGTAATTAACTTATTTAAATTATCATCTAACATGAACGCAAATCACCTTTTGGGGAGGGAATCTACTCAAGAACAATTTGATAGAGCTGATCAACCAAGCAGTTCTTGGTGCTGTCTCTCCTTATTTCTGTCATAGGTATTTATGAAATTCTCAGGTCCATATGAGCTGTCATTGCATGACCTGAGGCAACTTCATTTTCTTATGAAACATGTAGGAAATCTTTCTCAACATGTCTTTTAAACTTTGTTTTCTTTAATGTAGTATTGTTTTCATTTTGTGTTATTATTGTCAGAAAGAGGGACATTAAAATTCTTTGCAGGGTATGCATATTTAAAGCTGAAATTCAAAATAAACATGAACATTTAAAGCTTAGCTGCTTCAAAAACTTCCTCAGTGCCATTGCTGACACAAATTTATAGTGTATTTTTTTATAAAAAAGACTGATTTTAATTCCTGAAAAAACAAAATAATCCCAAAATTTTAGAAGTACTATTTCTGCACACTTGGAGTTCAGTCAGAGAGGCAGTAATAATATCTCAGAGCTCAATACCTCTTTACTGGCAGGGTGCAGAGTCCTTTTTCTCCTGTTCACTTTGCAGAAGGCATTTGGCATATCACAGGATCATATCTCCAGTTTTCTTGGAAATATACAGTGTAAGAGAGGGAGAACAAAATGTTAAGAGTAAAGCATCCAAATTGGCTGGTAGAGAGAGACTGTCTGTACTCCAGAAAACTGCTTTGGTGTTTTACTCTTGACTTGGTGAACATTGAAATAGCTACTTGTCTGGAATTGTTATAATAATTTTTACAACGTTCTAATTCCTTCTTTCTCATGCTGAGCACAGTCTGGGATGCTGGGGTTCACAGAACTTCTTACTTTATCCATATTAATTATATCTTTAATGGACTTTTTTTATACTTACTCTTATGCATGCAAAACCAGCATATGCTGCTAGGTATGAAAAACTAAAAATCAAAACAGAAAAAGTGAATTAATATCATCTGGGTGTGCCTTACTGCCATTTGCAGAGCATGTTAGAGATATCTGCAAATTACCACAGGTTTTATAAATTGTATCTGGTATATAAACTGTGCCAGATTCTGTTCTCAGTAACTTTACAGTAGTGCAAATTGAACTGAAATCTGTGCTTTATATATCTGAGCTGGGTTTCATTATAATTTCATTATAAAAAGATCAGAGTGGTCTTTGGTCCCTCCTCTGAGTAATGCTTTGGGGGCTTGAGTAGCTGCACATCTCCATAGCATTGGGATCCTGATGTGCTCTAGAAACTGCTGGTTTTGTGAGCTGCTGCTGATTATAGATAAAGTGCCAGTCTGTAACTTCTTCAGGAAACCTGGAAACATGCAATTGAGAAAGCCAAGCACATGCCTGATCCCTGGGCAGAATTTCATCTGGAGGACGTTGAGACGGAACACGCCACTCGTTACAGGTCTGTGGGTCCTCCTGCTTTGGGTGCTGGTATCAAATATGACTGCTGCTTTGTGCAGGGACTGAGTTTGTGTATTGCAGAATATCTGGCTGAAGAACTTTCATAATGCCCAAAGTGAGTGGGTCTTAACTCAGTCTCCTGGGAATATGTAAATTCTGCACATCATCAAAAAATAAACCTTTCAGCAAAGCATTGTCACACTGTCTCTCCCACCTAAGCAATATCTAGGACTTTCACTGTGTAGACAGGAAGCAAGGCTGAAAAGTATTTCTGGTTGATTTATTAATGCCATAAATGTAATCTAATAAGGAAATTATTTCCAACAAAGAGGCAGCATACTTAGTTTTAATAGTTTGGGAAAGAAAGTAACATAACCCTCCCTGACTTTCCCAAAATAGCCATTTCAGTGGTGCTAGTCCATGCAGTATTGTTGCATGTGGCTGGAATTTAAATACTTATAAGGCCCAGAATAGCTCGGTGTGGTCTACGTGCTAAAAGGGAGTTTGGCCCTGAAACTGGTTTCAGTGCTTTAACATGAGCTTTCCCAAAATATTTACTCTACTGACACTGGTTCCTGGGAGAAAGGGTTAGGGGTTAGAGGCCAGTTAATCACCCCTTAGCATCAGTGTTTGGGGAGGCCTCCCTTCTAATCCCATAGTCATGCAGTGCTGCTCTTCCCCATAGACTGCATCTGTCCGTGGTCAGCCACACAGTCCTGAAATAGTTTGCATATTTTAAAATACAAATAAGTGATAATTTTGTTTAAGGGCTGCTCAATATCCTGCTAAAAAGAATGGCTCTGATCCTCTTTATTTTTACCTCTTAATTTATAAGGGAGAATATGGGGTGTCTGCATACATGAATTATTCTGCAGGTTGGGGGAACCAGGCTGGAAACAATCATGTGTTGATGACTCAGCTGCTGTGGTTCTCAATTTGGTTTTCACTGTGTTGGGAATTGAAGGGGTGGGGAGGAACCACAGTCCTACTCTTTGTGTTATCACAGGGCTGTGCAGGGCCTTGCTCCTCCCTCAGCGCAGTGCTGGGCAGTTCCTGGCCCCGCTGCTTCTCACAGCTGGTGCTGCTCACATTCTCCACAACTCCAAGGCAAATACCCAGCCAGAATCAGGCTTATGCAAGCTCAGGGTTGGGGGAGACAACCTGTCCAGTGTGCAGAGCTTGGTGAGGCCCTTTCTGCCCTCAGTGTGCTGCCTGGGCATCACAGAAGAGGTTTAACTTCAGAGCAGATAAAGCCTGATTTGCAGTGTTGCAGAAGTTCAGATTCTGCTGTGGAATCTGCTCATTAACAGGAGGGTTCAGTGCCTCTTCAGAGAGCTAAGTGTGTTTCTGCTTGCTGTCCAAAATGAGGAGGGCCAGAGTGTAGCAGGATGACCAGAGGCTTGTGTGTGGGAGTGGCAACAACACTTCCCAGAGTCAGTTACAGATAAGGAAGGATAGGTGCTGGAAATGGGAGGATTGGGGTTCCCTTTGCATTTATCTGAGATGTATCTCCTGACTTTGCAGGTACAATGCAGTTACTGGGGACTGGGTTGAAGATGAAGTCCTTATCAAGATGGCTTCTCAAGTAAGATCACACTGTCCTTCATATTTACTAACAGCAAGTTTGTAATTTCCTTTCTGTTCCTGAATAGTGACAGCAAGATGTTTTCCTCATAGAAATTTTGAAGTTTCAGTGTAATTCTTTTCTCCTGTATCTTTTCTTTGTATCCTTCTCTCCAGAATAGAGTAGAAAATGAAGTCAAACCTTCCCTGTCAGCAACATGAGGCATTTGTTCCATTCCCAGTGATTTCCCTTCCATGTCACCCCTCCCATTTCCTTCTGGCATCATTTCTCTGCCTGGCAGTAGTCCTATTTTGTGTGCTCCCAAATAATTTCTGTTCTTAAAATGAAAACCAATGGAATTTGATGTATGTGAGGGTAGAAGGCACTGTCATTTCCCAGTTAAGGCCTGGGATTGGTTGGGTGTTGGGGTTGCCTTGCTGCTAGCTGAGTATCTGGTATCTGGGGAGATGATGCTTTCTTTGGCACATCCTATATGGAGGTCTAAATGCAGAGAGCATGAAGTCTGTGAAGTTTCTTTAGGCTTAGTCAAACAGAGCTGACTCCCAACTGTGGAGAGAATTTAAATACTTTGTTTAAAACACATACCATTTCTTCTCCATGGGATGTTGGCAGGGAGAGTTTATCCAAATGCCTTTTCCCCAGATACCTGTTTGCACAACCAGTGGATTTTCGCTTTTCCTTTCAGAAATATTTTTATAGAGTCTGTTTGAAAACTGCTTTCTGCATGGTATAAAGGGGAAGTCATGGTTGTGTCTCTTACTGGTTAGAAATCAGCTTTGTGGAAATGGCAATGCTGGGTTTTTGTTTTCTTCTTTTCCCCAGCCTTTCGGCCGTGGAGCAATGCGAGAGTGTTTCAGAACGTGAGTATCTGCCCATTTCATCTTTGTTGGCCTCCTTGCAGTATTTTTTTCTGTGATGACTGGAATTTCACTTTGATGTAGTGGAAATTGTGAAAAGCTCAACTCCTTTCTAAAAGGCTTTGATGAGGGGTTTATCCCTGTTTGTGTGGCTCCACCTGCAGGGAGTGGGGTTGAGAAAGGAGAATATTCTCTGAATGTTCTACTTCAACCATCCCTGGGATGCAAAATATTCATGAAAGTATAGTAATAGCCACTTAATTTCTGTGTTCCTTGTGTATTGAAATATCTTAAAATTTGATATGAGGTCATGGGTATGTGCAGCCTGGATACCAACTTGAGGCCATAGTTAGGCAGAGAAAAGAGAAAGGATATTTGGGTGGTGCAGTCTCAAATGGAGAAGCCTCCATTGGGAAGAAGGTTATTCTCCTAGAGTTCACTTCAGATCACATATACCAGAATAATGTTCTGAGTAAGGCATAACTTGTACACTAACAGTTGTGTTTCCCAGGATAAAGTGGGGGAAGACAGAGGAGGAGCTTTTCCTTCCTTGGAGAGTGTTATTGAATGTTATTGTGGGGATTAACATCCTGCTATAAATTGGTGTGTGCTAAGAGATTACCACACCCCTTCCAGGCTCTGGAAACAAATGTTTCCTGGAAAATACATGTGTGTGTGTTTAAAAACATTCCACCTTCTTCCTATAGATGGAATCCAGAGAAACTGCACTTCGTGTGTGGTTTCAGCTCTGGAAATACAGACACTCCTGAAAGATGGAATAATGATGTTTTGAACTTGAGCAAAAATGAAGAGAAGTAGCCCCACAGTGCTCCAGTTTGGCATTGTTTCAGTATCAGTTCAGCTGGTGGCTCTGTTCCTGCGAAGCCAGCTGGAGACAGTGAATGAAGCCCAGGAAGTAACAAATCTCAGCCTGCCGACATTGCTTTTAGTTCTTGTTACTTCC
Source organism: Cettia cetti (assembly GCA_013401135.1). NCBI lineage: Eukaryota > Metazoa > Chordata > Aves > Passeriformes > Sylviidae > Cettia > Cettia cetti. The sequence goes on from VZUI01054661.1 coordinate 15,290, forward strand.
CAAACTCCCTATTACACAATATTTTGAGTCATGCCATAAACAGAAATTTGTTAGCAGTTTTGCCTTAACCTCTGATACTAAAAAAGCATAACTTGAATGTCAGCTTCCTACTGCTGGGTCTCCCATATCTGTCAGTGGTACAGTGGTATTTCCCACCTGGAGCTCTCTCCTAGATTTTTGTAACTCTGCAAGTGTTTGGTTAAGACAGTGACATGGCTCAGTGAACCAGTGTGAGGATATTGACTTTAGAAAAACATGAGCTGGCTTGTTTTATGCAGAGGAGTGTGTTCCTTCAGGATCTGGGAGGGTTTGGGATCTGGCTGAAAATCTTACCTCATTTCTTTGTTAATTCTTTCCAAGGCCTCTGTTGCAGTGACTGTGTGCCCATCCCTGCAGGGGGACAGGCAGCATGAAATTACTTTGCCTGTAGAGTGTCCCCTGTACCAAGACCTGTGCACCAAGGTCTTGGCAGGGAGAGGAAAAGGAAGGAGGAGGAAGGGTTGAGTGCTGCTACTAACTAAAGCACCTCCTTAATGTATTTGTTGGCAGCCAGCAGATCCTTTCTTATCAATGTTTTCCTGTGCTACACACTACCATCCCCCTGCCCCAGGCTCCCTGCTTTGGAGGGATCTGTGGATTAAAGATTTGCTCCTCAACGAAAGGAAAAAGCTGCATCATGAGAACTGTCAGGTGCAGTTTTCCTGCTGGGAGTATGTGGGTTACTGAGTAGTCACTGCTGTGTGTTGAGAAGCAGCAGATTGCTTTTACCCCAGGAGAGGTCTCTAAGTTCATGTTTGAAAGGCCACTCCCTGTTAATTTCTGCAGAAAATAATTGTTGACATTAGAACAGGTTGTTGACAAGGCACCAACCTTTCGTTTGAGAGGAACAGGAAGGGAAAGGAATTGAGAACAGGAGAAAGTTCACAGCACAAGTAGCTGCAGCTAAACCAAACAGTTTGGCACATCCCAGCCATTCCCACGGGATCTTTTCTGTTCCCTTGTCCTCTTCCTGTGCTCCATGTTTCAGGTAGAATACCTGGTAAATGACTGAGGGTAATGCTCATCTTGGAGCCCGGCTCTCTCCATGCAGGCAAGGAAATGGGAAAGATTGAATTAAAATCTTTGGGTTTCCTTTCTCCAATGATTGATTTGTCTTTCAGAAAAAAGCTGTCCAACTTCTTACACACTCAGAACTGGAAAGGTGCCTATAATTATGTTGCCAAGCAATACATAGAGACTGTGAGCAGGGATGTTTATTTTGAGGATGTTCGACTGCAGATGGAAGCAAAACTCTGGGGAGAAGAGTACAACCGGCATAAGCCACCAAAACAGGTGCATTCAAAGATCTTACTAAGTAAAAATGCAATATTGTTCTTCTATTGGGTTAATTATTAGAGGGAATTACTTGTTCACATTCCATCACATTTAAATGCTTGGATAGGTTCTTTTGCCCTTCTGTGTTTTCTGTTAAGTGATAGCTGATTTGAGTGGAGTAAATACAGAAATTGCTTTATATTTCCAGAACTAGGGGCTGTGTGTTTGTCTGACTGTCCTCAGCTGTTGACTGAAAAAACCAAAATAATGTGATGTTTGTATTGCTCCCTTTGATGTGTGCCCAGCTGCTTTTGTGATCACCAGAGATGTCACAGAATTTATTGCCAGCAGCAGTCTCAGCAATACACTTAACTGTTAATGCCTCCAGGAAGGTAGATGCTAAATCTTGTACATCCATCCAAACATCAATAACTAGCATTGATTTTTGAGAAGAGCTGGAAACCTGCTGGAAACCTTACCAATTTTAATGGCCAAAATGAGTGGTTTTGTTATGTGGAGTATTTGCATTGCATCCTTTATGAGGGTTAGTTAATGACTACCTGGCTCATAACAGCAAGGTGAGGTCTATAGGGAAGCTCACAGAGAGAAATCTACAAATCTAGAAGTTTAAAATGCCATGTTGGAGAAAATATATAAGTAGGGTGAGAGTTGTGATGGTTTCTGCTTTAGGAACGTGTGTGGCACAGAGGGAGAAGGTGAGGCAGGATAGGGAGATACCTGAACAGTAGGTACCCTCAGCCCTTCTCGGAAAATGCATTTCTTCAAGCTGTGCAGTAGTGACTGGATGTTTTGATCTCTGGGTGCAGACTCTTTGCAGAGTACTTTTAAAGTACCCATAAGATAAAATAGAAAGCCAGCACTTGCTAAGAATTTTTTCAGAGGGATTTGTTGCAGAAGTGAGCTGTTTTGGAGTGACTGCTTTTAATTTATGGAATTCCTCCAATAACTCAAGAAGCACATGACTCTTCCCTCACCCCCTCATTACACAGAAGGATCTTTGCAATTTTTTCAGATTTTTGCATTGGGAAAGTTTTCACAGCTGGAGTATTCACACACACTTTGATCTGAAGACAGTATTCTGTTAGTCATTGTTTATCTTCTTTCCCTCCTCAGGTGGATATAGTGCAGACCTGTATTATTGAAATGAAGAACAGGCCTGGGAAGCCTCTCTTTCATCTGGAACATTACATTGAGGGCAAATACATCAAATACAACTCAAATTCTGGATTTGTGCGAGACGACAACATTCGTCTAACTCCACAAGTGAGCCTTTGTTTCATGCTTTCCATAGAGTCTGCTGCAGGGAATTTCTGGGCTCTCTCCAGAGGTCTTGCATTACTGCCAAGAAAGGAAACTGCAGGCTCTGCAGTACAATGCCAGATTAATTTCTCTATTTGCAATTTGTCTACCCCTTATTTGGGGCCTGTTCTTTCAAATACTGAGTGCTGCTTTATTGGATTTCAGTTGATTACAGTTGAGTTGAACAGGGTTAATACCCTTTGGAAACCTTAAGTCCTATGACTCTAATTATAACTGCAGGCATCAGAATATTTCAAACTTCATATTGAGGCAGTGAGAGAGATCTCTCATGTACTATGTACTGAATAGTCTTTTGGTGCCTCACGTAATACACGAGGTGGCTGGTATCCAATTCATATAAATAAATTTAGTCCATTTGCATATAAAAATTCAGGTTTTTCCATCTGCATTCTCTGAATATCTGAATCTGAGGTTGCATATGGAAATACAAGTACAGATTTCAAGTGATTTCTTGAATCTTGCAAAATAAATTTAAAATACTATTGAAAAATGCTAAGTGGTCAACATAACAAAGAGGTATTTTACTAGGCCTTGAGAGTTTTGTTCTTTACATTTTTTCCCACTATTTTTAAGGTATTTGTCATGAGGCTTAATGTAAGCAGAGAATTTATGTTCTGGGCTGTCGTTTGTGCACTGAATCAGTTCTGTGCTTTCACAGGTTGGGAACAAAATGTTCCCGGGTATTTGCTGCAGTTAAAATGTTTGTCTGTCACCACCAGTCACCTCCCCCAGGCCTGGCAACGCTTTTTTGGAGGCCTTCCCAGAAGATTCCTAATATCTCAGCTTTATTCTAAAGAAAAGGGCTTTTTATACCTGATTCTTGAAATGTGTTTTTTAGAGAGCACAAGTTTCATTATCTGATACACAAATGTAAACACAGAGTGGTTGTTCAGGGGGATCACTCAAAGGGAATGAGGAATTTGTGGGTATGCTCACATTTATTTATGGGGGTTTTTTCCAAACTGTGGCAGAGCTAATGCTTGTTGGCAGAAGGAAGCAGTGTCCCAGAGATGCAGAGCTTGCAGATTCACAGGCACAGCCAGAATGTTTATACAGAAGTTATTCTGCTTCAGAGCCCACTGTTGTTCCCTCTGCCAGCCAGCTCCCCACTACCTAAGACTGTAGTAGAAAACAATCTCTAGTACAAAATGAGGAGTTAAGCAATCTCTACTCCCCTGCTTGCACCCACTGCTGCTTTTCACCCTGCCTTTTTTAGCCTCTCTGTGAGTTGGAGCAGGTTGGAGAGATCAGATACTACATGATTTTAGTGTCTCTTGCTGCTTTCATCATGATGTTTATACAGTTATATTTCACTGATAGGGTTTTCAGACTATTCTGATTTGTAACAGAGGAGTATGTGTTGCTGTTTTCAGTAGATGAAGGGAGAGTGTTCTCAGACATCTTCTATGATTCCTTCCAGGCCTTCAGTCACTTCACCTTTGAGCGCTCAGGACACCAGCTCATTGTTGTTGATATCCAGGGAGTTGGAGATCTTTACACAGACCCTCAGATCCATACAGAGAGTGGTACAGATTTTGGAGATGGCAACCTAGGTAAAATCAATGATTCTGTTTCACTAAGGGGTGCTTCTCTTTCCATCCCAGCTCTGCTGAGTAGCCTCTGCACTGGGTGAGCTGACACATTTCTGAGGGTCTTGCAAACAGCTGGGGAATTCTTATTGTAAGGAGTCCTGTACAGGTCAGCTGTCATATAAGGGCAGTCTTAAAATGAGAGCTGATCTTGGTTCATGTCTCCTGGCCCACTCCTAAGCAAGTAATGTAGTTAAGCATTTTCTATAATGTGAGAACAATAATCATGGCCTTTGATTTCCTTGCCACGTTGCAGGAATGGGTACACCTGAATGCAGAGACACAGGCACCATGGATTTTTGAAGTTCCAAGTGTCTCTATATGAAGTTGTTCATAGGACACTGCAAGTTTTGTAAGCAGGATCAAATTTAGGCACATTTCTCAGTGATGCAGTTGGAGTTGGATTAGGTTTTTGTTATATCTTGTTTATACATAATTTTCCAAGATTCTTCACACTTCTTTCACTCTCTCATGCAGAGGGAGTGAAAAACTCTTACAGGTGTTGAAATGGAAGTGGGTTAGGCTGTGTGCTATGAAGCATTTTCTCTCTCTTGACTTACTAGGAAAAGCTTTGGGACTTGCAGCTTTTAATAAGTAAATTGTAATAAAAAATTTGAGTAAACCCTTTCTTAACTTTTTTTTAATGCCTTAGGTGTTCGAGGTATGGCCTTGTTCTTTCATTCTCATTTCTGTAACAACATCTGCAAAAGCATGGGGCTTGCACCATTTGATCTTTCACCCAAAGAGAAGGATGCCTTGGATTATAATAAAAAATTGCTTGTAAGTATTTGATGAAAAAGTGTAATTAAGCTGTAGCTTGAATTAACAGAGAACCTTGTAACATAGTGTATATTTGGGACCACAAAGATCTTTGAATGCTGAAATAATTCATAAGTTTTGGATCTCACAAAACTAATTTGACGCTTGTTGCAAATTCTCAGTTTCAGCTGATTTTGGTGGGAATGGGACTTGCTCTAACACTTGGAAAGAAACTCAGTCCTAAACAAAACTCTCTCTGACAGTAAAAATGTCAGGGCTTGATTTTTTTGTTGCAGTGTAGAACTTTTCAAAGCAAATACTTCTGTATTCATGTGTATATTTATAGAGAATTTCTAATGAACATCCACATTGGCTTGTACAGCATGTGTAGAATATACAGCAGGATTATTGACAGGACTTTCTCATTGATTTGCCAAGGAATCTGCTCAAACAATTCTCCGTGGCACAGAGGAGAAATGTGGCAGCAGCCGGGTGAGGACGATGTCCGGGAGCCGGCCCCCGCTGCTCTTCCGCCTGTCTGAAAACTCTGGGGATGAGAGCATGAGTGATGTGGCCTTTGACTCCCTGCCCTGCTCTCCCTCCTCTGCAACCCCTCACAGCCACAAGGTGGACATGCTTAGTGAGTGAGCCTCATCACCTCTGGGGAGCTCCTGAACATTGGAGCTGTCTTTGTTTTTGCCTTGCTTTGTTTTTAAGCACAACAGCATTGATTTAGTCCAGAGGAGTTGTTTCCAGTGCTCCACTTCGAGCAGAAATAAAACTTAAATTACTTCTGTGTGATAGTTAATGCACAGATGCTTCTGTGAAAAAAACAGCAATAAAATGATGATAGATAGAGCTTTTTCCTCAAGTGTGTTATCCTTATAATAACAGCAATTTTTTTTTTTTGCTTCTAGATTGGCCTGTGTTCAGTGAAGTAGATAACTTGGATCAGCTAGACAACAAAAGGGTGAGTGTCTTTCCAACAGAAAATGAGGCTGCAGTTGCCTAATGAAATGTCTTTATAGGACTTCCCAAAGGTTTTGTTCAGAAAAAGCACATAAAGGTGCTCTGCCTGTTTCTATTGTTGCAGATCATGTTACCTCTGTGCATTTGCTGTTTCTAGAAAAGGAAGAACTTTTTATCTTAATATTTTAGTATTCATTGTTTTGCCACCAGAAATTTATTTGCAAGTGTATTTTAACAGGTACTTAAAGCACATGCCTGTTCTCCTGACTGAATGTTGTGTCTTGGGCATTTGTGCCAACTTCTGTGGTATGAAAGCTAAAGAATCCCTATGGATTAGATCTCTGCATATGCTGATACCATGGGATATTAGAGAACCTTGCCTGAGGGGTTGCAAGAAGTTTGCAATGGGCATTTTCCAGGGCTGGGCCTTAGTACCAGGGGCTATCAGTTACTGGTTTATCACTAAAGCTGAAAACTATGTTTAGTGGAATCTTGATTTGATAAAATATGAAAGTCCTTGATCTAATGTATGTGAAGAAGACAATCTTAGACTACTTTATGTATCACTTAATCCTGCCCCTTTCTAACAGAGGTGGCACAATAATTTTCATCCAGTATAACCATCCAGTATTTTTCATTGAAGCAGCAAAAAGTTTGCTCTGTGAGAAATGTCAAACTGATGTCCTTACAAAGTGTAGTGCTAATGCTGTTGTGTTCTTGACTTCTGTAGGATTTTGAAAATGGTGGAGACAGTGGATATCCCAGTGAAAAGAGAAGTGAGACAGAAGATCTGGATCACAGAGAGAGGGTATGAACCTGACTGGTATAGCAGAATTGGGCCTGTTCATACTTTAACAGTTTTTGTAGAAGAATCTGAGTTTTTAACCTTCCAGATCTAGAGCTGATCCTGATCTAGACTTTGTCAACAGAGGAAACAATGAAATTCCGCTTTGTTGCAAAATTACTTTTTCATATTGAGAATGACACTTTTGCAGGAAAAAGATGATTTGTAATGACTAGCTTAATTTCAGATATCATATTTGATTAGATGTTGTGTGGGTTTTTTAAGTATTGCATATTGCAGTAAGTATTGCATTTAGAAGGTGTAGCCATCTTCTTGTCATGTGGAATCCATGAGCATGATCTGTTTTCAGACTCATTTACCCTCTCTACTTTGTATGGCTTGAAACATTACAGAATTTAACATCATTGTCAGGTAATAGTATGGAACTTCAGAATTCCTGAGGGTTAGTTGCTTAATCCTCTAAAATAGAAACTTTTTAATAAATGCTTTTTGACCTGGTGATCTTAACAAGATATTTAATTAGAAGACAGGAAAGAGAATACTGCTTCCAGAGATACCAATCCTTTTGTCACCTTCTTGTGGCAAGGTATTTGTCATGGCATCTCCAGCTTACAGGGTTAAAGCCCGTGTGTGCCATGTTCTTTATAATTTTTGGTATGTTTCTTAATATATTGTGATATTACTGAAAGACAAGTATCCAGTGGAAACAGTTTTGGTCATTGTCACTATTAATTCTGCAGGGTAGGAATAGTCTAGAGCATAACTGGCACACAGCAGTTGCCACAAATTGAATAATGTAAATCTTTACATTAACGTAGGGCCATTCAAACAACAACCGGAGGCAGGAGTCTGATGAAGACAGTTTGGGAAGCTGTGCAAGGGTAAATAAAGCAGAAATGTCACAGACTGAGTTTGCTGCTCTGCTTGTCCTTTGTTCCACTCATCTGCCACCTAACCACATCACTAAACCAGATGCTGGTTTCCCTTCCTTTTCAGCTACAGAAAACGTTTATTAATATCAACTTACCACTCTGTTATTTCCTTTTATGTTTTATCTTTATTTATCATTAAAGTACTGTGAAACAAATGGTCACTTCTGTAGCTGACCTCTGTCATAAGTTGGTGATTATGCACGGGTTTCTCACTTGAAAAAAAATTGCAGCTCTGTGGATTTTTTTCTGCCTTACTAAATTATGTTTCCTTTCTGCACCTTAATTTTGGAATTGCATCCTGTATGTGGTTGTATGATTTCTTTAAAACTTGCAGTGTTTGAAACAGATACACAGTGAAGAGAACTACTGTCACCTAACAGAGTTAACCAGACCTTGTATGCTTTTACAGAATATAAATTCTGTAATAATTGGTCTTGGGTATAAGCTTAAACAAATAACTACTGTGAAAGGAAAGAAAAAACAGAGCTTTGACAACAATTAATAATTTGCTAAAAACAATTTTCAGAATTTCCTTTTAATTGTTATATATTCCTGTTTCAGCAAATTGAAACAGCTGTAACAAACTGAAGTTTTGTGCCAGTAACCTTTCCTGTTGTGTTTTCCCTGTGTACCTGCAAATGCCTTAATTATGATAGGACTTTTTTCACCTACTGTTTCCCACCGATCCATTATGTTCAAAAATTTTTTCATTTGGGTTGCTCCTCCTGAGAAGTGCCAATGCATGTATCTGCCTGTAATCTTCTGTATTGTTACATGTCATTTTTCTAGAGTTCTAGAATGCAAGCTGCATTTTAAGTGTTGTGAACTGAAATTCTGGACAGAAAAGTACATGTTTCATTTTTTTTTCTTGTGCATGGATAGCTTCAGTGCTCACAGTGCAGCTATTCAGTTGCTTATCTTTGTAAGTAACTTCTTCTGATTCAGAGCTTTAAGATGTTTCTTCAAAGTGATGTTCAAATTCGAAATAGAGTGGTTTGCTCCATTCCTTTAATGAAGAATAATAACCATTTTTTAAGCTACTAACTTGACTTTTGAAAGCTGTGTTTTAAAATACAATATTTACTACTAGGTAACAATATTAATAGAGGCTTTGATTCCTGTATGGTAATCCATATGGATGGGAATTTTAATTTTGAATATAAATAATAGTATATTTCATATTTCAGATCAGTGTGGAGAAATGGAATCTTTACAACTCTTCCAGAGTCCACATCCACAGACCATCCTGTGTTGCCCAAGAAATTCAGAGGCTCAATGCACTAGAACTTGAAAAGAAAATTGGGAAGTCAATCCTTGGAAAGGTAGTATGAGTCTGCTGATACTGTTCTATCCAACAAGAAGCATCTTGTATTTATTACTTACATAGAGGTGTTGTCCTGCTTGTATTTATTTGTGCAGTTGAAAATAACACATCTGTACCTTTCTGTAACCTGCCCATGTTGTATAAGGGACATCTGAATTCAGGAACTCATGAACTCCATCTGCTTTTGGCCTTGAAACATCTGGGCTTCTTTGGGAAGAACCCTGCTGTTGTTAGTCTGCCTTTCCAGAGGCATCACACAGGGAAGATACAGTGGGCTGGGTGTGGTTTGCCTGACCCACATTCCTTGCACATAGGCAAAGCTGAGCTCCTGTAAACTGGTGCCATGCCCTGACTCTTGTTATTGCAGACTATACCAGATAATGCAAATGTGAATTAAGTTTGGGGTTATGTATGGCCTTAAGCCCACTCCTAAAACATGATGTGAATCTTTCTGAACATCCTGGGAGCTTTAGGTGTTCTCAAACCTTTTGATGTGGGAAGAATCCTATTTTTCACAGAATCATTTAGGTTGGAAAAGACCTCTTAGATCATTGAGTCCAACCTCTGACCAATCACCACCTTGTCAACCAGACCATGACACTCAGTGCCACGTCCAGTTTCTTGAGCACCTTCAGGAACAGTGATTCCACCACTACTCTGGGCAGTCCATTCCAATGTTTAACAACCCTTCCCATGAGGAAATTCTTCCTGATGTACAAACTGAACATCCCCTGGTGCAGCTTGAGGCTATGTCCTCTCATCCTGTCACCACCTGCTTCGGAGAAGATGCTGGCCCCCATCTTGCTAGAACCTTCTCTCAGATAATTGTAAAGAGTACTAAGGCTTCCCCTGAGCCTCCTCTTACTCCAGGACATAACTCTAAGGCCTGGTAAAGTATGAGCAGAGGGCTTTTGAAGGATCAGATCCCTGCATCATCCTGTATCTCTCCTGTGCAATTGTGTCCAGGTTCACCTGGCCATGGTTCGCTATCATGAGGCCGGGCGCTTCTGTGAGAAGGACGAGGAATGGGATCAGGAGTCAGCCCTGTTCCACCTGGAGCACGCTGCAGACTGTGGGGAGCTGGAAGCCATCGTTGGGTTGGGCCTCATGTGCTCTCAGCTGCCACATCACATTCTTTCTGAGGTCACTCTTGAGGTATGGAAAATGCCAAAAAAGCAGAATTGTTGTCTGTTGTAAAAATAACATAAGAATAGCAGGAAATGGAGAGGAAGCAAAAACCACAGTTAGGTGTTGTGTAGGCTCTTCAGAGAAAATAGATTACTTGTAATTAAGGATTTGGACAAAAGAGCTAAAAATGATGCCTCTTTCTGCTTTTGCCAGCAAATTACTGCATGCTTTTGGGAAGCTTTTGAAGCCACCTTTGCTGTTCAGCTGCTTTGTTTCTTGTGGCTGTGCCAATTTCTTAGACATGCTAAATACTTGATAACTTTGAGAAACTGCATTTAATGGTAGAGGGATGAAGGGATGGTTTTAGAAACATGTCTTTTAAAGGTTTTCTTTCCTTTACTAGGATACAAAGGAGAACAGAAATAAAGGATTTAATTACTTGCTGAGAGCAGCAGAAGCTGGAGACAGGCCTTCCATGATTCTGGTAGCAAGAGCATATGATACAGGTGTAAATCTTGGTGCAGACAGGTATTGTGTATGACTATGTTAACTTGGTGCTACTTCACTGAGGCAAAGCTGGGGCAGTGGTTTTTCTGCTTTTGTATTATAGCATGTCTTTTATTTACATGAGTTTTCTGTTTTGCACAATAATGATAGTCTTTAAATTTTCCACTGTCAAATAACATTAAACTTTTAAGGAAATTCACTGAGCATTCTCAGTGTGCAAAATAACTGATTTTAAAGTATTTATGAAAGTCTCTCCAACTTCAGGTTTTTTTCAAAATTGCTTACTTTCACAAATATAAATGCCAGACCAGAACCATACAACTGATAATGAAGCTTAGACTCTGGAGTTCAGCAAAACACCTCAGTCTGATACTTTCTCCTGTAATTCCTGCATAAAGTGACCCCAGCCTCATTTTGCTGTAGTGACCTAATGCCACAGTGCAGTTAGTGAGTCTCCATTCGCTTTCTTGGAGAGCACCAAGGCTCTGAGAAGCCAGTACAAAATTGGATGCTAAATCTCCAATATAAAGTACATTTTTTTCCTAAGGGAATGATCTTCAAAATTTATTTTTGACTTCAGAGCCCAGGATTGGAAGGAGGCACTGCACTGGTACAACACCGCACTGAACATGACTGACTGTGATGAGGGAGGTGAATATGATGGCACTCAGGATGAGCCCCGGTATCTGCTCCTGGCCAGGGAGGCAGAGATGTTAATGATGGGAGGGTTCAACCTGGATAAGGATCCACAGAGATCAGGTGAGGCCTCGTGTTGTTTCTGTTATCTATAATCTTGCTTTTCTTTCCCTTCTCCCCCAGCATGTTCCCCAAAAGTAGATTTCTTGCTTCAGCTGTTACAAAACACAGAGAGGGTCAATACCTTCAGATTTAATGATGCTGGGTGCAACAAGGCTGGTAACAGTGAGAGAGATGTTGGCAGGGGCAGGGTAGTGGGTGGTGCCAGGTCCAATCTGTGCACACTGAGTCACTGCCAGGCAACCTTCACTCCCTCTGAGGTTGCTCTTCTGGGTCACTCCCCTAAGCTGCAGGTTGCTGCTTGTAGTTTGAGTTACACCCATGACTCCCAGGCCCTACACAACATTCTCTTAGTTGCTGCGTAACCTACGTGCTAGATGTCTGTCTTAGGGGGCTCCTGCAGGCTGGTCCTTGTTCCAGTCCTTCCAAATACATTGGGGGGCCATCAGCAGCCAGTATAACTTTCAACTTGAAGAGCAGAGGCCAGATTCCCAGCTGATGTAACTCTGACACTGTTAAAACACACCCATACATCCGGCCCTGCAGTTTGACCTCAATTTCTCTCTTTGTCCTTTATTTGCTTCAGGCTAAAGTCATATTCTTTCTTTACTCTGTCAATATAACTGGTGCTGTTTCCTCTCTAGGTGAGCTTTATACAGAGGCAGCAGAAGCAGCCATGGAAGCCATGAAGGGCAGACTGGCAAATCAGTACTACCAAAAAGCAGAAGAGGCTTGGGCGATGATGGAAGAATGACACTGAAATTAGGCAGTTCTTGTATATGAATTTTTATAGATTTGCTGCATTTGCAGCTAAAAATATGTATTTTTATGTGATGTTGCCAGGTTGGGGTTTTTTTTTTGTATTTTAGTTTTATAATTTTTTTGATGGTAGAAGTCTAAATGTAAGTAGTAATGTGGGTGCCATAGCATACTTCTGTTTGTGTTTTAAAGCTGTAATACACAGACACTTGAACCTTTTGTACTTTTTTTACTGTTAGAACTGAGGGGCCTAGTTTTTTTGACAAAAGAAAATGAGACCTTATTGTTTAAGTTTTACATGTCCTGTTTTTTACACAGCAAATAATCAGTGTGTTTACATTTTTCTTCTCCTCATACACAGAAAAACATTTTCCTAAATTCTCAGCAGTTCTTCACCATTTTTGGTGTATCTCACCAAATTTGCACATGAACGTAAATTTTCAGTTTATGGATGCAGCTACTGATGTTAATAAGTAGTCCCATTCTATTTTGTTGACATTGTTGGACACTTGAATGAATTTCAGATGGAAACCTTACTTTGGGGAGGGGTAGGGAAAATGATTGTTTGGCAGTGAGGATATTCAGGGTGATATGTTTTATTAATTACCAGCATTGCATATTATACCATTAGAAAATCCTTTATGTTTCTGGTGAGGTGAGGCATCCAGCTACCTCTCTCATTTTCACATTTTGTATCATATAAAAGTTTAGTTGTATAAAATTGTACTGATCTTATATTTGTCCAATCATGTACAGTAGCAAGATTTGTAATATATAGGTAAATTGAAGTTAATTTTACAGTGGCATCTCAAATCTCAGTGAAGCTACATCACCTCACTTAAAACAAGAAGACATTCTCCATTATTTCCAGATGGATGTTAGCAGAGGTTAGGAGATGTTGATTTACCTACTTCTATGTATGGAAAACAATTTATATGGTTTAAGTATATTTTAAAATGGTATTTTATCTGCAAATTGCATTTAGAGAAGAGTTTTTGGTTAGAAAGGGAAAACAGTATTACCCCCAAACACTTGAATTTGTGTCCTCTTTGCCTAATGCTAACCAGTGAGGGGAGGACAAACACCTGGTGGTGGTTGAATTATCACTGCATAGAGATAAGTTTCTTCAAATCAAGTCTTCTATTCCCAAGCTGCTGTGCCATCTATATGGGCAGTACAGAAGCTGTTCCTATTATTTGGTTGTGGTCAGCAGTCATTTTGCAGGAGATTTGAGATGGAAGCTTCTGCCCCCTTGGCCTTGCAGTCTCCTGAGGTGTAAATTGATGTGTGCAAGGGGCAGCCCCTGTCAATTGCTGAATGGCCTGTAATGTCACCACTTCAGCCAAGCTCTTAAAAGCAGGCATAATGCCAAGAAGGCTGGGAGAGGATGCAGGATTAATTAGGATTTCTTGCATGCATAGCCAAGGAATATTAATTTCTTGTAAAATGCAGAAACTGTTCAGGGAACAGAAATCAGTTCTTCCTTTCCTGTGGGAGTGCCTGTCACTGGAATCAAATTGTGCTCCCATTTTCTCTTTTTTTATGGCAAGTGGATATTGAATTGCTGTTTAGACAGTATCCAAGGGTGATATCAATCACCCTTATGGCACTGTCTCAAAGAGATGAACTCCTGGTGATTAAGGGAGGATTTGAATCCTTTCTAGGAGGGAAAGTTACCCTTGGATGTGGTGCCTTAACCACCAGGCAGTTGTAGCTGTGAGCAGTCTTGTCACAAATGACAACATCTTTTTGCTGTAGATTGCAGAGGTTGTGGGAAAGTAGTGCCCATGGCCTTCTTTTTTGTTTTGTTTTGAGAGTAAAGGTGAAGCTCTTCACCCATTAATGGAGGAATGTATCATTTCTAGATCTCAGTTGCTCTTAGGTAGTGAGGTACTAAAATGACCAGATTTTTGGATCTAATATTTTTGGTACTGAACATGCTGAAATAGAGCCAGAGGACAGCAATTCAGATGAATGTTTTCAGTGCCTATCCAAAGTTCTGGGATGTGGCCTTTTTTGCTATTTCAGTTCATAGCATTAAGGTATCAATTGTCAATGAAAGGTGAACCCACTCACCTCTAAAGACAGTTGAATAGTCTATTTTGTGCAGAACCTGTACAGTATAGGGACAATGGCAAAATCAGACAAAAGGATTTGTTTCCCTCATAAGGTGTTGATGCCAAATCTTTGAGTTTTTCCTTGAGAAGGAAACGTGTCACAACACCACTAATCACATAAGGAGGAGATTGAAAGTATCTGTCCAAAATGTGCATGCAAAGGATGTAGAGTGTAATTATTAACACTTTTTGGTGTAGTTTAATTTGCTAAATTCAGTAGTTGCTAAAGTCACTGACAGCTCTATGTAGATCTAGTATGTAAATGTGCACAAAACTCAGTGAAAAAATTATTATGGTTAATTATTTGTTTGCAAATACAACTTTTGGTGATGAAGACTACCTTCTGTCCTAAGGTGTATCAGATAATTTAGCTATACAATAAATGGGACTGTCAATAATATGAAAATGGAAATTGTTTACAGAAATATTTGCAACTTATTCTGTGATATTCTTTTGAAGGGAAAAACTGTATATTTTAAAGACTTTTGCAATGATATTGCTTTATGCTGTATTTTTAATCTATTCACAATGAATAAATAAAAATCGGTATTTTTAAAAAAGATGAAAATAAGTCTGAGGCTCAGCCTGCCAGAACTTACCTGGGTTCAGTGTTTCCAGATGTCAGTGGGAATATTGCTTGGTAAGAACAGTGAGGTGGAAGCCTTTTTTAGTATGTGAGACAAGCAAATACTGCTTGCCTGCATCACTTAGTCCTCTCATTCACTTTGTCTGGGTTCATTCTGGCTAGTCAATAAAATTCTTATTTTTTGTCACTTTTCTCAGTAGAGTTTTGCTTATTTCTTGTGCCTTTTGCTATTGGGTTTTGGGGTTTTTTTCTTTATAAATTGCCAAAATTCAACCCTACTATTGCAAGCTTCCAGAAATCCTCTCCTGTTTGTATTATTCCATTCCTGATTTCATTCCCTTTCAACAGTCAGAAGTAATTAACTGGGAGGAAATTAGGAAATCTAATATTAGATGTGTAGCAACACAATCTGTTTTCCTCCAGAAAACAAAATGGTTGATGTGCTCTCTGATTTGCATTTGTTTACACATGTAGTGTCTGTAATCAATGGAGGCTAAAATATAAGGACAGAAGGGCTCATTTTTAGGGTGCTACAGAGGCCTCCCTATGCCTTTAGCTTTTGTTTAGTCCTGAGAATGGCCTGAAAATTCCTGAGCTCTGTGATTTGAGGTGGGATACAACATCTAATGGTAGTCATCTTGCTAAGATTTATTTCCCTTTCTGTGCCAGAACAATATGTTTGATACAATCCCTTTCAAACTGTTAAAAAGGGAGCTCTTGTTGCTTTTTTATTGCTTTATTTAGATAGGTGGAACTTCTTATACCTGTGTAGTTTAAACAATGTGAAATTATCTTCTACCAAAGGCACTGTGAAGTAGCAGAATTTCCTAACAAAAAAGCACCATCTGGGCCTCTGCACTGTAGAGCCACCAAGATGAAAAATGGTGAAATTTGGCACTGCTCTAGCTTTATAGCCTGTGTAGTTTTTAGATGTAGCTGCTGTCACAGAGATGGAATGTTTGGCAAGTGTAACAAAGTAAGAATAGCTTCTTCAGAAACCATGGAGACAGCAAACTCTTATAGCTTATAAAGTGTAAATAATGCTGTTTCTTAATTGCTGGTCTGTGGGACTGATTTGAATCTCACTCTCTTCCCCACAGATAGAATTTCACTCAGAGTAGAATGAGTGCTGACAGAGCCAGGTGTAGTCACGATGGGTCAAATCAGGACTTCTCATCTGAATTTGGACAGGCAGAATTTCATTTGAACCTCTCAGGATGGATGCAGGGCAGTGCTGCCAAGGGTGAGTCAGGGTATTTTCAAGTTTAAGTTCAGGGATATCTCTCAGTAGCCTCTGTTGATGGACCTGTGTGGGAACAGCTCAGAGCTCTGGGCCGGGCCAGGCCCTTAGTCTGGAAGTGTTTGATACAAGTGTTGGGTCCTTGCTATTCTCTGGCTATCCTGTGCCAGGAAAACAACACAATGAGGCTGGTAGCTTGTGTTATAGTTTGAGTTCTCCTCTACGTTAATTCTTTTTTAATTTGGAAAAGGTCCTGTCATAACTGAGGTTGCACAGGTGAAATTAAAAAAATGGTGACCCAACTGCCTCCTCCTACGGGCAGCCTGTGCTCTTACCCCTGTGTCACACAAGGCTGATGTGAATACTCTTGGGTATACAGGCTGCCTGCCTTTGGTGCTCGGAAGTGTCTCTGTGGCCAGGCACAGAAGCATTTCAGGGCCAGAGGCTAAGCTCAGCTTTGACAGGGCAGAAAAGCACTTTTCAGGAAGGTGTTGGTACCTTGCACTGCCAGGACCTGTGGGACTGAGCAGCCCACACAGTAAGGAACAGTTTGTAGTGAGTGTTCTGTGCAGCCTCCTGCACCCATGCACACATGCTGGGAGACTGCTAAAACTGACTCTTTGTCTAAACTTTTCTGCCTGAGCAGGTTACAGGTGAATTGCTGTGAAGCCAATTCAAGTCTGCCTACCTTCTCTCCTTCCTGAACCTCTCCCTCTTGTTAAAAACCCCACATCCTGAAAAGACACTGAACTGAGGGTGTGAAACTGCAGCAGCACTGGAGGGTTTATTCATGTTTACATGTCTGTGCTGTCATTCCTCAGCACTTGTAGGCATTGAATGAAGTTTTTAGCAAGATTGTGCAGTGCTGCAGCCTCTTGCAATGAGGGTGGGGAAAGGCTGGCACAGCTTGGCCTGAGAGGTGGTGGATGCCTTATCCCTATAAACATTCAAGGTCAGGATGGACAGGGCTCTGAGCTACCTGATCTGTTTGAAGATGTCCCTGCTCACTGCAGGGGGTTGAACTATCAGACCTTTATTAGACATTTCCAACCCCAAACAAACCATTCCTTGATTCCACATTCAGCAGCTCCCTGGGAAGAGAGCTGGTACCACCGGCTGCTGCAGGCGTAGGCTGTGGGAGGTGCCAGGGGAAAGGGGTGAAGGATGCTGTCAGCAGGGCTCCAGCAGGTTTATTTTCTCTATCCTATTTAAGTGAACTGCCACAAGGACAGGATTAAATCAAGTTGCATTAAGCCTTTGTGGCCTTACTCTAGGGAAGCTGGAATTTTTCTCCAAAAGCAACCCTTCAGTTGCGATTAAGAGGTGAAAATAATATTAACTCCTTAAGAAAACTTACCCGACATTCAGGCCAGAGACTCCCAGGGGCACGTTCATGGAGCTTCAGCAGCTGAGGTGTGCTACCACCCCTTTGCACAAGTTTACTGAGTACTGCTGTGCTGGTCCCTCTGCTATAAGCGAAAGAACAACACCCCAGTCATAAACTGCTGACTTTGCAAATTCAGTGAATTGTGGCTTTGCAACGCAAAATAAAATTTTAGAACATTTTTTTTTAGGCTTTCAGAGGGGGTTCCCGGGCAATGCCACGCGTACCGCTCAGGCGCCTGTGCTGCTCCGTGTTCATCCACGTGGCAGCGGGCGCGGTGCGGAGGGCTCGGGCACAGCTGCTACCGCCCGTCCGTCCCTGGGTGCATCGCGCAGCTCCAGGTGCCGCTGCTTGGAAACGGCCTGAGAAGGACCCCCCCGCATTTTATTTTTCGGGTAGAAGGGGTGTGTGGGCAGAGCGATTGCTGGGGATGGAGAGGTGTGTGAGAAGGAACAAAACTTACTCTGGGGGAAACACCGGTCTGGAGTAAAACTATCACCGAAGTAGTGCGTTGTCGTGGTGGTAGCGTGGCCGAGCGGTCTAAGGCGCTGGATTAAGGCTCCAGTCTCTTCGGGGGCGTGGGTTCGAATCCCACCGCTGCCAGAGTGTTTTGTTTTTTTTTTCTTCCGCCTCGGGCCGGTGCCATCGCCCTCTGGCGGCGGCGGCGGCCGGGAGAGCATTGTGGGTAGGAGGAGGCGCCGCGTCCCCACGTGCCGGCCCGGGGGCCACCAACATGGCGGCTGCCTGACCGCTGCCCCGCCGCCACCGACACGGGGAGCGGGGGAGCGCCGCCGCCCGCCAGCCCGCACACAGGTATGTCGGGCCGCGCTGCTTTTGCGCCTCCCCGGGTCGCCCCGGCGCCGGGGATGCTGCGGGCGGTGGCGGGGGGGGAACGCGGCCTGGGCTGGGGTGGGCTCTGCCCGTGGGGAGGACGGCGGAGCTGAGGCTGCGAGGACTCGGCACCTCAGGGGCAGCGGGGGCAGCGGGGCCGCAGTGCCCTGACAGGATCCGGCACGGGCCGGGGCGCCTGGAGGCCGGGCGGGGTGCAGCCGCGGCCCCTCGGCTCCCGCAGCAGCACCGGGGGTTGCCGGCCGGTCCTCCGGGGGCTGGGAGCGGCGGCTCCGGCCGGTCCTACCGGGACGGAGAGCGGCGGCCCCGCAGGTCCCACCGGGGCCCGCAGCCCCGCGCCTTCCGCCCGGGCAGGGCTCAGCGCACCTGCCCCGAAGTGCACCGGCTGCTCCCGCCTGGCACCGGCTCTGCGGGGCTGCTGCCCAGCCCAGCCATCCCGCCCGGGGGGATTCGGTTCGTCCCCGCCGTCAGGGCGGCTTGTGCGGCTCGCTGCGGCCGCTCCGCGGGGCCCCTTTCCCCGCACCCCTGCGCTGCCAGGCTGCTGTGTCAGGAGAGGGCGGGCGCCAGGGCTGCGGAGCCGCGGCCGGCGGGGAGCGCTGCCCGCGGGGAGCACGGGGCGGGCACCGCGACCTGTCCCGGGAGTGTCACCCAGCGGGGGAGTGACCCCTGCCCCTGGCAATACAGGCACGTCCTGCGCTACACACGTGGCGAGGTGGTAAAGAAAGGTTCCTGCTTGATGCATAATCTGTTAAACCCCAAAGGTTTGCTTCGGTGACATCAGCTCCAGATACAGGTCCTGGTGCAGAGGAGCCCTCTTGGGTTCACTGCCAGAAGATGACTGTGCAAAGCTGCTTGCAGGCGAGAAAATGAAGCAAGTAATTGGGTCAAAATGATAATTATCATAAATGTATGGAAGGTGCTTCGGCTTCTTTTTGCAGCTTCCATTCTACTGTGTGCCATGGGCCACCCTGAGCGAGAGGGTTGCTCAGAGCCCCTTCTAGAGGATCCCGGGTGCCAGAGTTAGTTGTGGTAGTGATTCAGGAGATGGCACTTTTCCCACGGTGCTGTTTCAGCATTTACACTTTTAGGCACTGATCTGACAGGAATTCTTGGCCTTTCCTTGGCACTGCATGATTATATGAAGAATATTTCAGGTTTCGGTGTTAGCACTTTGGGTGTCCATTATTACTGACAAATTTAGGTAAAAATGAAATATTTGACCATTTCTTGTAGGCAATTTACCTTCTCAGAGTTACATTTAAGTGTTTAGTAGTAAAATAAAATTCAGTCTCTAATACTCAAATGCCCTTCTAAGCTCAGAGGGAGATGCAGGATTCAGTTGCTTCATCACTGATTTTTACTGTTCTTTAACCACAACATTTTTCTTCATTGTTTCTACATCGATGGTGGTTATGGGCAGCTAATGGGCCGTTTCATGGATTGGTCCTTGCATTGGTCACTTTGCAGGAGAAATGAGAAGATTTATATCTCTTGCCCTCCTGCGAGCTAATAACTCAAACTAATAACTCACATTATACTTTGATTGGCATCTTAAAGGAAAGTCCCTCTTAAAAGAAAACAGTTCTCTCAAAAGAATTTTGAACTTGCTGACCAAGATTGCTATCTCCTAATGTTTGATTCCATTCTGTAACTCTTGTGGTGTCATAAATATATGTATATGAGAAATGTGGAAATTAACACCACTCTATGTACGTATATGTATCAGACATAGGATTGTGTCTGCATGCCTTCATTCTGATTCAGAGGATTTCTTCCAGTTGCATGAGTATTACAAGTTGTGCAGGGACACACTGCTTCCTATTTATAGATGTGTCAGTCTGACTTTCCAGTAAAAGGATCTGTACTCATGCTTTGTCTTCACAGGACTAAGAAAAAAAATGTAGTTTCTGTAATACAGCATTTCCCCTGAGTAGTGACAGGTGGATTCACAAAGAGATTTTGTGTATAATTGCATAAGCAGTGTTCAGTGAGGGACCAGAGACCATGTCCTTCAGGCTAAGTTTCTCTATCCCTCCTTTGCTCAGAGAATCTTAATGTCTCTTCTCAAAAGTGAAATAGCTTTCTCAGAAGAGAGACAGCAGGCCTAGCAGATACTTGGCATGCAGGCTGTCAGGAAGGGAAGGGTGGTTCTCCATTCTCTCAGGGGTGTGAGGAAGGAGGGTTTGGACCCAAGTGTCCCCACCTTTTGGGTGCTACTACATGTCCTCACATCTTGGGCATCCTCCCACCACCAGCTCTTTGCTGAGTGCAGATTGCAGTTGTTCCACGTCTGCAGAGCTGTCTGGTGTTGGGCCATCCGGGGACATGAGCGGGGAAAACAGAAATGGGTCTGACAAATCTCCTTTCTTTAAAACATATTCATGTGGATTTCTGGGAAGAACTGGGTGCCTGATCACAGAAAACACTGCTGTCAGTCAGATGTCACATACTCAGGGTTTTGCTCACAGCCCAGCCTGTGCTTAAGGTACTGGCTTTTTGTTGTGAAGGTGTTTTGCATTTCTACAAAACTATTTCAAATAGGAATCTGAACTACTAATTCATACATTTTCAAATACATATGTATGGTACAAAGACCCTGGGATGTGCTGGTGCATAAAGAAATAGAAAATGTCAGCTCAGTACTGGGAGGGGCACTTTCTTGGTAGCAGAGAGTCTGTAAGTGAAAAATATGGAATTAAATTTCGAGGTGGAATGGCAGAAACACTGTAAGCCTGACTGGATGTCAATAACACTAGTATCCAGAATGTCTAGCCTCTCTGAAAGGTTTCTTAGATAGCTGTGTGTACATTAGGTGATATTTGAGAAACCTGTATGTCAGCTGAAATATGCTGGGCTGCCTAAATTGTGTGGTGCTTGAGTATTTGAGAAAAATGCCATAGTTTAGATGTAACATGGATGCTGGGTTCCTTCTTTCCCAGCTGCTCACTTCCCAGCTGATCCTGGATGCTATTTTTTTCTCTTCCTTTACCTCATAGGAGGTCCAGCAAAGAAGCAAGCTGTCCTCAAGGAGTAAGGACAATGAGAGAGGGTTCCTGAACACAGATCTTGTTTCTTTGCCCAATTGTCTTTGTTGCTATAACTTTCCTTTGTCAGTTTGTGAGAGGTCTTATATTTTTATGCCTATCTTGACCAGTGTTGGCTGATTAACAGTGTTTTAACATGTTGCAGTGGCATCCCAAATTATCTGTAAATCCTTTTGTTTGGTTTCAGCAGGGAAAAACTATTGTTGCTTTAGCTGAGAGATCATTTTTTATTCAGAGGTCTGAACCAGGCACGACACTGACTCCAGCACTGGATTGAACATAATGAACTTTTGTTTCAGAGTATCCAGTCCTCAGTTAATATCAGAGTCTTATTTTCATTGGAGTTGGTGTAGTTATGAAGAAAAATCTATCTGCTGTTCTGCTGGTTTCAGGGGACTCCAGGAAAGGCTGAGCAGTGTTTTCTGGAGCTCTCATGTAGCAGAACAGTCTGAAGAGTGGCTGGTCAGGAGACAAGGCTGCAGCTTGTAAGGGAAATGAAATCAATGTCAGGGTGTTCCCAGACTGGAATATCTGAGAGAGTGACCCTGCAGGTCCAGTTGTGGCTGGAAAACAACTGCTATCTGTGTGTTACTGTTACACAGTGTAGAAAAGATACTCTTTATGCAAGTGCAAAAAGCTGTCTTTACCTCCCTAGGGCGCTGGGTCAGGGCTTTCTTAATAACTGCAGCTTCCACAGGAGTTAGAGCAGTTTGCCTATTTTTGAGACATTTGCTCGTGTCTATAATTTTGTGGCCTTCAGTCAAGATTGTTGAGTATCAGGGACCTGTTCATGCAAACACATATATTCCTTCAAAATACAGACTGAACAGATTATCACTGAAAGGAACCAAGTTAACTTGAACAATACTCTAGGCTGCATGTGGTATGTGACACAGATGAAATGATTCATATGACATTCCTATTTTCTTTCAGGTTGTGCCAAGGAGTAAGCCAAGAAAAAGCTTTGTTTTATCCTAGCATGGCAAATGAAGAAGATGATCCAATTATACAAGAGGTAAAAGTGCATTGTGATAACAGTGATTATATATGAAATTTTTTATTATTTTTATTACTACAATTCTCAGTGTTCCTACATTGCTGAAACAATGTGTCATCAACATCAGGGGTTGTCTTATAACTAATGGCTGGCTCTGTACAAAGAACTGTGTTGTGTGGGCCAAGTATATGGCTCATGATATCTGTTTTGTCAGAATAGCTTTCTCCATGTTGGCAGATGCAGCTCAGGTTTTTCACCCTTTGTAATCTGTCCATGGCAGAAGAGAAGGTGGGGAATTTGTTTTTACCATTGTGTGCTTCCAGTGAATTCCCTTGAATGTCTCTGGGAGCTGAAAAAATTGGAATGACTTCCATGAGTTAATATCTGTTAAACATGAGTCAACAGTGTTCATGCCTTCTGCTGAAGTAAGGAGTTGTATTCTGACTGTGGACTTCTCTAAAGGACTGCAGTGTCCCAAGAAGTAGCCACAGTGTCTTGTCACTTGATATCTGAGTTTACACACCAGAAACACAAGGAAGGGCAAGTCCACAAAAGGTGAAAAAGAGTGGCAATTGTCAGGAGTGTATCTGAAATCACAGCTTCCATCTTATATATGAAATATCTGTGCATTTTCAGTCCTGATGGCCAAATGCAAGTATTGAACCAGCTTGAGGATGTGGGTGTCTCTTGACTGATTTAGAAAGATTTTATGCCAAAATACCAATATTGAACTTACCTTATGCTGCCAAACTGAGAACTTCCTCCTCTTTCTATAATTGTGATAACAGATTTGCTTCAGATCCTTGGAGGAAAAAATTCCTCTTCCACATTTGTTTGCCAAGTTTCCTTAGAGAGGAAAAACACAGCTAGAGCCACTATCTGCTGCCTCTTTGTAGTGGGATTTTTAGATTTGGGTTTTAAAAAGGCTAGCTGCAGAATTTCATGTCAAAATCAGGAGAGAGAAGACTTTTGACAGGAGAGTCACGAATCTGTTTTATAGAGTTCATAATGAAAAGCTAATGTTGTCAATGTTTGAGCTCTAAGGGTTATACTTTCATTACAGTTGGCATCTGATGAAAGTTACTTGTTTTGCTTTTTAGATTGACGTGTTCCTGGCCAGAAGTCTACTGGAGAAGCTCTATCTGTTTCAGGTATTTCAGTTAACTTTTATGCAGTTATTGTTTAAAATAAATGCAAAGAGCATAACTTAATGCTTCAGTCTGCCAAGGTCTTGGATAGAGAGAACCTGTTTGGGTCTCAGTTTGGAGGCAGGAATGAGGCTCTTTGGTGATGTTGATGTGCTGGAGATCTGGGAGCTTTAGCAGAATGCTGCTGTGGCTGGGAGATTTCACTGGGATACCACTCTGTCCTCTCAGCATTCCCAGAGGGCTCAGAAGAGAAACCTGTGTGGCTAAACCTGGACCTGCTCTCCTGATCAGCCTGTACTTTCTAAGCTAACATTTACTTGTATAAACCCACAGATATTTTACTTCTAATAACTTTACAGAGAGTTAATGCTGAGGTTTTCTTTTTCTGCTGGATTAATGTGTGGGACTGTTTTCCTCTGTTATGGGTTATTGTGGTGTGTGAGGGGCAGGAAGGGGGTTGTGAAGTGACAAAAGCAGAGGGCTGAGAGGAAAACAATAGACTTTCTAGGTCATGCTCCCAAATCCTCTGATGACTCACAAATCAGTCAATTACTGTCTTTTTTTTGGTGTCTTGTCTCTGAGATCTGGCAAGTGGATCTGTGTGTGAGGAGACAGGGAAAATTGAGTTAATTTCTGTGAAATTCTTTGATTTTTAAAAGAAGAGGGGTATATGAAATGATCTGTTTTCCAGTATCCCATTCGCCCAGCTTCCATGACCTACGACGATGTTACACATTTATCAGCGAAGATAAAACCAAAGCAGCAAAAGGTTGGTCATTGTTTGAGTCCAGTCTATCAAAGTTTTTTTATGATGTGCAGAATGTACCTAAGAAAAACACATTGTGCTGTTAAGCTGTTTTAGCCATGCAGCTACTTGCAGGACCAGATCTCTGTGCTTGAAGGTATGAAGACATTTTTATTGTGTCTGTAAGGTAGAGTTTAGAATAAAAGTAGTTTATAAATCTTGGTGGGAAAGCCACTATTTTAATAGAAAATAGAATCACTCAGGGAACCATAGTTACTAATGCTAAATCAGTCTGTGAATGCTTGAGTGTGTGAAAAGAGCTTGAGTGATAAGGTCTTTACAGTATTCAGAGAAGGGTTGAAGAAGGATTGAGCCTTGGAGCCATCCTCTGTCTTTCAGTGTCAGTGCAAGTCTTGATTTCTCTCTTGCCTGGCAGTGAATCATCAGGAGTCCTTTTGAAATCACTGGGGCAGTACAGGTAAAGAATAGCCAAAGCCAGAGTCATTACGCTTGCTTGCAAATGTATCCCAGAACTCTGGCTAGTATTTTGCAATGTCTTATTTAAAAAGTGCAGCAGTAGATGTCTGTGTTAGTAGAATTTGCTTCTGGGAAATGGTTAAGGGAAGTGCTTCGGTGAACTTTGGAGTTAGAGAGCATGTTGTGTTCATGAAGTCTTTTGTTAAATTCAGCAAACATTTGCATTGTAAGCCCTGTGCAAACCTTTGTAACTATGCTGTCTCGTCCAGGGGCTTGAAACTAGTTCAGTTTATGAATAACATGAAGGGAAAGAAAAAATAAGACGGTAGCTGTGATACACAAATTTATAAGGGCTTTGACACACCCTGAAGAAGAATATGTGCTGTATTGTCATAGGATAGAAATAGAAATATTATGCAGGAGAATGCTTATTTTTGGACATTAGTCTGAAATTTAAAGTTGAAGTGGGGGGAATAGTTCTTATAATTAAAGATTTAGAGCTTGTTACAGTGCTCTGACAAGTGAAAGTCAGGAGTAGCTGAAGTCAGTGTTGAGTGCTGCAGTCTCCAATTAACAGAATCCAGGCCTTTGCCTCTGAAGAGGACAGAGTTACTTTGTATTCTCGGTAGCCCCACTAGAAGGAAATGCATCTTATGAGAGATTCTGAGTGGTTCCTCAGTGATGGGGAGGCTTGAAGGAGGTTGCTTGTGCACCTGATCTGTTGTGATAAGTAAATTAGACTGATAGTGTCGTGGAAGGAATCCAGCAAAGTGAATGTGTATTTCAGGGCTGCCTAAAGAGCTCTGCTTTTTCTGATCTCATTCATGTACATAGGAGTTTATGTATCTTCAGCTTGTTGTTTAAATGACCTCACTGTACCAAACTCATCCATGTGCTGTTCAACTCTGTGTGAGATTTGCCCTGTGGATTTGAATGATGCTGTTTATATACTTAAAATTGCTGTAAGCCTGTAGAAATGTTTGAAA
This sequence comes from Cettia cetti, assembly GCA_013401135.1. NCBI lineage: Eukaryota > Metazoa > Chordata > Aves > Passeriformes > Sylviidae > Cettia > Cettia cetti. The sequence goes on from VZUI01054661.1 coordinate 41,046, forward strand.
GTGCGGGGTTGGATTTAAATTGACATGTTTGGGGTTGTGCCATGGTAATTAGCTGTCTTTCCCTGACATTCTTTAGGTTGAACTGGAGATGGCCATTGATACTTTGAATCCTAACTACTGTCGCAGCAAGGGAGAGCAGATTGCTCTCAACGTGGATGGCACATGTACAGATGAAACAAGCACCTATTCCTCGTAGGTGTCCTCTTTGCCTTCCTTTCCTTTTTGGGCTGAGCACACATAGCTGTGTGTCCACCAGTACAGTTGTAGGGGCTGCTTTGAACACTGTTCTGTAGCAAGGATTCTTGAGAGTAACCTGCATTTTTGGGGGTGCATTATGAATTCAGGTTTGCAGACAGAAGTGATGAATATTTGTCTGGTGCAGTTGTTGAGAGTCCATTTTGAGAATTGGTGCTTTCATACTTTTGGCACCTGCTTGGCACATTTCCTGTGGAATGCCATCTCACTGCCCTCCTCTGCCTGCAGGAAGCTGATGGACAAGCAAACTTTTTGCTCTTCCCAAGCTGCCAGTAATGTTTCCCGCTATGCAGCTGCTGTTTATAAAAAAGGTAAGTTTATTTTGCTCACATACTCACTGAAACACACTCATTTCAGTGTTAAGGTAAGACCTAGTTGATCTTGTTTTTCGGCATAGGTTTTAATTGACTGGTGGGTTTTTAAAGAAAGGAAAAATTTCCCTTATCAATGTCCCAAGAATCCTTGAATAGGTCTAGCAAAATTGTAAATATCATGTAAGAACACCCTGCATTTGTAGATGCCTCCAGAATCTTAACAATTCATGGTGGACTAAAATAATATGCACTTGTAGCATGAAATTATCAATTTTACTTATATCACTTTCTTAATCTAATTTTGTCTGTCTTATTTTCCTGTTCAGCACATTTTGTCCCTCTCTTGACTGCCCAGGCCATCAGAGAGTTTTGGTCTGATGGTCATTTGAGATGACCGTATGCAGATTGTTTTCAGTGATGACTATTTTACTGTGGGTCAGGCCTGTGCCAGAATGTGGCTCTCCACAAGATCTGGCTTTAACACAAAAGGCAAAATAACAGAAACAAGTCTTGGTCTTTCATGTTCCCTTGAAATCCTAAGCACTGGATGAATTTTTCACTTTAATCCCTTTTTACATTTGGCTGTATTAAATATTTATGCTCAATTGAAGCTGTGGCTTTACAGAGATAGGGAGATAATGAAAAGTTGTGTCCTTGTGCAGTGGGAAAAATCAATTTTACCAACATTAATTCTCTTTTTCAGGTGAACTTCACTTGACTCCACTACATGGAATTCTTCAGCTGAGGCCAAGCTTCACCTACTTGGACAAAGCTGATGCAAAACACCGAGAAAGAGAAGCTGCTAATGAAGGTAAAATCCACAATTGTGTTTTCATAGGGGAGGTGAGATTCAAGTTCTCTCTATAATGTGACTGATAAGAGTCATTCTGTTCTGAAGGTGTTTATTTTATCAACACAGTCATTATTAGGCCATTCCTCAGATTGTTTCACTGATTTTGTTTTTGTTTTTACCTAAATGCTTTTATGGGCACAGTGTGGGGGTTTGGCAAAGAGATGGGAGGTGCTGGGTAGTGACAAAGGGTAGTAGTGGGGACTGTGTCACCACTGCCACTGGAAAGGTCATGGCCACAGGGTGTCCTGTCACAGGAGCAGTGTGGTGCTACGTGGCATGGCTTGGCAGGCTGGGATAGAACCCAGCATAGGGAGCATAGGGAGCTCTCAGTGTGCTTTCTTCCTGCAAGGGCCCCCAGACTGCCTTTGGCTCTTTCACTGCAGGGTGTGTTCATTTTTGTGCTTTCTGGCAGGTGGTGACTCATCCCAGGATGAAGCTGAAGATGATGTTAAGCAAATTACTGTATGTCCACATTTTCCTTTTTATGCTGGTTCAGGCAACAGTCACAAGGAAGCTTGACAATTCAGAGTGACATGAAAGGACAGCAGACCTCAGCTAGTCCTGCTGACCCGGGCTTGGGTGGGGGAGGCCAGGTGGATTGGCCCTTGTTGCACAGGCATAAAGATGGCACTGAGAGCAAGAAGTGATTCACTGGAGCTAGGGCCCCAAGCTTGTTACTGATACAGCAAATCAGTAATGCAGATGGGTTTCTTCCAAGGGTTTTAGGGCAGTACTGAATGATGGCCAAATCTTGTAGGTCCGATTCTCCCGGCCTGAGACTGAGCAAGCTCGGCAGCGACGCGTTCAGTCCTACGAGTTCCTGCAGAAGAGACAGGCAGAGGAGCACTGGGTTCACCTGCATTATTATGGCTTGAAGGTAGGTGTGTGCTGGCTCCTGAGGAGGCTGCCTGGGCCTGAAGGCTCAGCCAAGTCCAGAACTGTTTTTAAATCTGGGCTCGTGGGAGTCAGGGAATCATCAAAAGATAAGGAAGAAGAGGTCTGTCTGGAACAGACCCTGCAGTGTTCTGTATATCTCCTCTGCTGGATAATGCTTTGGGGTCTCCACACTTCAAAACTGAGAGCTGGACAAATATCAAAGGAAGAGGGGGTCTAAGTGTAAGAATCACTTGGGTCTTGGATTATAAACTGGACTTTGTGAAAGACTTGGGAAACCTATTCAGCCAGGTGTGAGAAATCCTCTTTGGCTGACTTGTGCCTGTCTGTCAGGAGGTTTCAAAGGCATAGCAAGAGAGATATTCCCACATCACATAAGCATCACACAAGGAAGCGAAAGCAGAACATCAGTTAGCGAGGTGGAACACTGGAGTGGTGTAATGAAGACAGGGTGGTCATAGTTTGGAATGAGAAATCCAGCTCTCTGGCATTTTGTATATTTTCAGTATGTGATAGTGACTCTTGTTTTTTCCCTATCTCCAGGATAGCCGTTCTGAACACGAGCGCCAGTATTTATTTAGTCAAGGTCATGGTCTTGCTGAAAACACAGAATTAATTAAATCTCCCAGGTAATGGTTTGGTGGTTTTCTACAGAAATGGCATTAGTTAGTTGGGATTGTTTTTGGAGTAATAAGCAGGTATTTTCTTTAAAAATCTGCTCTTTGAAAATACTATTAATGATATAAGTTGAATTGTTTAAAAAAATACAGAAACAAACTAGCTTTCATCTTATTGAGTTTACTTTCTTTGCTTTGCTATACCCATGAGATTAAAAACTCTTGTTTTTACTCAGGGTTGTAGTTTCTTATATGTTATCACAACCCTACATTATTTGGACTGTGAATACTGCAAAGAAAAATTAAAACAAAAGCAGCTTCTGGTTCATATAAATTAATACTCTGAAGCCAATAACTTCCATTGTTAGCAAATTGGACAACTGAAACTACTTGAGAGGTGTTTGTTTGTTTCTTGGTGACTGCAGCTCTACAGGAGCCTTCCATAATGCAGTCAATGCTTCCCCATAATCTGGGACAGCCATGGCCCAAGTAAGAGTGAAGTGGCAGAGCCTGGCCCTGGTTAATGGTGTGGGTGTATTTTTCTTAGCATTTAACATCAGTAAATCAGTGATAGGTATTCTGAAGAGTCTTTTGGATCTGATTCTTTCTCACAGACACTGGTAATTGCATGGGCAGGACAGAAATTTTGCTTGTTGCTGGCCTGATTCTCTCTCTGGGGTTTTGCATGACCCCACTGATGGCTGTCAAGAGCACCTGTGTTGAATATATTTCCTTGTGCAGATCATCTGTTTGGACACCTCTGCTGTACAAAAGAGCTGGGATTCTGACTCACATTTACTCCATACTGTCTCTTTGGGTAGATGAGTGTCAGTAGCTTTTACTAGTTTGGAGGAGATGGGAGTGGAAGGGAGAGCTCTTTTCAGGCTGAAGTTTGTTTTGTAGATTCATACAAGCAGGTTTACTCTAAGTGAGAAACCTGGCAAGTCCCAAGACAAGCATTTTAAATAATGTGTTTCCTTTTCTTCTAGTGAATATTTAATGATGCTGATGCCTCCAAGCGTAGAGGAAGAGAAGTAAGTGTTTGTGCATAATGTTCAAAGTCCACAATGGCTGGATTCTCTTTTCCATGGGCTGCAAATCTGTTTGTTTATCTGCAGTGACAAACCAATGGCTCCAAGCAATGTGCTTTCCATGGCCCAGCTGAGAACTTTACCCCTTGCTGATCAGATCAAGATCCTGATGAAGAATGGTTTGTAGCTTTTGTAATACTTTTGCACTTCCCTTTGTGACTTCTGCTTGCCTCAGATAAGGTGCCTTCCCCAGTATTACCAGTTCTGTCACCCCACCAGACAGACTGTCTGGCTCTCTGATTCTCTGAAGAATCTAAATCCCAATCCTTTCCCTAAAAAGAGGACAGCTGACAGGACTGCTGATACACTTGCCATCAGTTTACTCTTGGAAAAATTTCTAATTTGATGATAGCTTTCTGGATACACTTATTTCGGCAAGTATCTCCTGGAATGTGGGGTCTGAGCATGTACAGCCTGCACTTTGCCATTTTCTGAGAAGTTTTTAACGATACACACTTACTTCATGAATGTCACCTTGGAATTTTATTTTGTCTCTTCAGGATTACTCTCTGATGAGAGCAAATCCTGAGGATTTTGCCTCAGGAGCGTCCTGCCTTTTCAGGTATCTCTGCTTACAGATATTGTCAAAGGCATAGGCTGTTGGGTTTTTTAAAATTATTATTTTATTAACACATTAATTTGTGACCAGTTCAGCCACTCAACTCTGCTACACCACTAGCAGATACTTTCAGAACAGATGATGCCTACAGCACAGGGGGGTAAAATTGAATAAAATTAAGGCTTTGTTTCTTTCCCCAAGGTAAATCTCTGCCCGTGCACACCCCGAACCCCCGTTCCCGGGTGTGCGGGTGGTGCCTGTGACGCTGTGTTTGCCTTGCAGTGAAGGTGATGCCCTTCGCCAACCTGCTGAGTCTGCTGGGCTCGGGCACGGACGCCACGGCCGTGCTGCGCTGCGTGCAGCAGGTGGCGCTGCTGGTCCAGGGAAACTGGGTGGTGAAGAGGTACGGCCGCCTTTGTCCCCGGCACCGCGGGCTCTGTGCGCGCCCCCGCGGGCTCTGCGCGCGCCCCCGCGGGCTCTGCGCCCTCCCCCTCGGGCTCTGTGCACGCCCCCGCCGCCCCAAGCTGCCGGCGCTGCTCCGCAAACCCTCGGTTGGTGTTGGCTGCGTCTCCGTGCAGTCAGCTCTTCCTTACCCCAGGGGCTGCTGGGGGAGGATAATGCCTCAGTACCGGTCCCAATCGGGTTATGGCTGAGTAGTGATGTAATCTGTGTTTGCATCTGAGTTGTGACAGGTTTTTGATGTCTGCACTCGCGTTCTTTTGTGAGAGAGCTGTTCGGAGTTCTTCCAGAGATTAGCATCAAATAGAAACAGAAAATTAAACCAATGTCAGCTATAGTATTTCTTAGCAAAAATCCATCCTGTAAGGATCTCCGTGCAGTCCCATTGCTGTTTATCAGTGGGTGCTGCTCTTGTCAGCTGAAAACTGCCCTCTAGAAGGCATTACTCCATAAATCAAGCATGGGGGTACTGAGTGTACAGCATGAATTGGCATCTGTATCATCTTCCTGTTTATTAGGATAGAGCATCCTATTGGGAATTGAAGTCTAAAATACAGTTTGTTTTTTTTTTTCACCTGGGTGGAGCCCTGCATGCAGAGATTTATAACCTCTGAAATAGCTGTGTTTAGATGAATGGCATCAGCTTCCAGTCCAAGTGTGCCAGCAGGATGTTTCAGCTCTTGTGTACAGGCCTGTGTTAGCAATGTGACCAGCTTTTACAGCAACCCTGCTGTCCCTCCAGCTGTTGCAGGAGGAAGCTGGGAGCAAGTTAAAAGACAGTATATTAGCATTCAGGTTGTTCTTAGGTTATAAGTGATTCTTCTTACTAGTCTGAGGAGGGGGTGTGGCTCTGTAGTGGATGGGGTGTTTGGGCACAGAGCAGCACACATCAGAGCTTTACACAGAGTGGGGACCCATTTCTTTGGCCTGGGTAGGATCAAGATCATGAACCTGAGTTGCTGTGGGGCTTTGCAGAGCCTGGTAACACTGTCATCAGCTGGCCCTGCAAGCAGACAAGGACACAGAGTAATGTTGGTCTTGGGGCTGTTGGTTCAAGTATGGCATTTTGTCATACTGTTCTGTTAAACCCTTGATTGCTGGGAAAGAAATAAAAACCTCTCTTGCCCGTACATCAGCATTTTGGCTAAATGCTGCCTTCAAGGCTGCATACTAGGTTAGCCTGAGCACTTCTTAGGATCATTCTGGTCTTGTTTACATGGATCCAAGGGAGGGTAGGCTTTACAAAAACAAAGCAGAGCTTGTAGCTGTGTTGCACACACCTGCTTGCCACAAGGCTGTGCTTTGCTGGTCTAAGCCTTTCTGCACTAGTGTAATTGCAGTGGTGTAATTACACCAATATTAATGCCTTTAATGAAAACTACGCTTTGGATAAAGGTATAATTTAACTGCAGAACAGGGAGGGCATGTTTGTTATGTTAATCTTCACTAATGCCATTTTTCTGGAGTACCTAGTAACTAATTCCTCTTCCTTTTTAATTAACAGTGATGTTCTCTACCCAAAAGATACTTCTAGTCCCCATAGTGGAGTTCCTGCAGAAGTGCTCTGTAGAGGGAGAGATTTTGTTGTAAGTATGAAAGTGTTTGTTGCTTTTAAAGGAAAACACGGTGAAGGAAAGCAAGGTGAAGCTTCCCTGGGAGGCCACAGCATTGCAAAACTCTTCTGCTGTACTGCAGTAAGGTGTTTCCTCCATGGAAGTTGTTTGTGCTTTAATCCTGAAGGTGTTGTCACAGGTCTGCCATGGGAGTGTTGGTGTAGGCTGACATTGTGTTGGCTGGCAGGTTCAGATCATCTGTCATTAGCAGCATTCATCCCTTTCTAACATGCTGCAGAGCACTATCACATTGCCCCCACACTGTGGGGCTTGCACAACAGCCAGGACTGGATAATGAAGGGCTTGTTTCTCCAGCTCTATTTCCATGGGCTCAGGACTGAGGGCTCAGGAGGGCAGTGTGGGTAAGCCTTGTGCTCCCTGAGCATGCACTGTTGATCTTTAAAAAGGACTTTATTCCCTAGGGCTGCTAATCAGTGAAAGGACTTTGTTCCCAGGCACCTTTTGTGAGCAGTAGCTGCACATGGAAGTTGAAATGAATACGGGTCTTATGAACACACACATAACCACAGCAAAAAGAAACAACCTCTGCATTGTGTTTGTTTTCACTAACCATGGAAAGAATTAAGTTCCTAAGTGGTTCCTAAGTTCATAATCAGTTTATGGCTTCCGCCCCACCAGAGCAAATCTGATGAGTGCACAGCTCTCATTTGTTTCAGTGAGACCTGACTGTTTTCACAGAGTTGGTTCATGAGGTTTAGCCCTGAACAGGAGAATGCTGTGCAAGAGACTTTAAGGGTATTACAGTACTACTGTAAGAGCCACTGATGGTGATTGAAACTGACTTTGCCTTGTCTTTTGATGTCTGCCCAAGACACTGCCCATATGGAGACCTGGATTCAGATGTGACCCAGTGACAGAAGTGTTCAGGACACGGCAGATTAGGTGACACATCGTGTATAAAGTTCAGGGACCAAAATAATTATGCTTAGTAAAGTAAGGGATACTGTTTTAATGTTTAGGATGAAAAAATACATTCTTTTCATTTGAATTATGTCAAATATACCTTCCATGAGAAATGGATCTGTGTTGATCTTAAAGGCAAATAATTTGCTGATTAATACTACAAGAAGGAAAAGGTTGAAATGTTAGAAAATAGAGAGGATCAATATTTCTGGCATTCAGACAAAGAGAAATGTCTGGTTTTAAGACTCAGAAATAGTATGTAATGCTGTATTGCATCAGTGGAGAAAATGTGTTCTAACTTAAAAAGTGATCTTTATTTCCCTGGATGTATTTGTGTAAAGTAATTAATGAGTTCAAAAAACATTTATGAACTTCTTGTGCTTTAAAACAGGAATGCTCTGTGCCCTAAAGTGAGTGGATATGGTTTGTGTGTTTGTGGGCAGAGAGAAGCTGAATGGGAGAGAGGGAAGCATGCATGACGTCGAAGGGCAGGAAGAAATTGTCAGTAATGAGATTTTGGATTCTTAACAACATTGTTAATACACACAGACCAAAAGAGGCTGTAGCTTATTTAAAAGGAGACAGGAAGAAGTGAAAGGTTGTGTTCAGGCAGTGCTCTGCCCTAGTCCTGTCAGCCTGCCCTCAGCAGCTGCCTCTCAGGACTTGGACCTCAGGAGCTGCTGTGCAGAGCACCTGGCTGTCCCCTACCTGGGGACAAGTGTGTGAGTGACAGGACATCTTGGCATAACTGTAAGTGACTGTGATGGGGATGGAAGAAGGGAACAGGTGCTCTGTAGGGGCTCTGTGCTGCTGAAGGGCAGCAGTCATCAGTCTCCACAGGCCCCTATGTAAGAGTGCATGGAGAGTGGCTCTAGGCTGATGATGAGGTGTGTGAGAAGCTGAGCCTCAGGTATGACTTCTGGAGTCCCAGCATCACTGCAGTGCTTTTGTTGAGGTATTTTTTTGTTTGTTTGTTTTGAAACTAAGTGGAGTTTGAGTTCAAGAGATTCATTACAGCATTTGTAGTCATAGGTTTGCCAAGGCACACCAAGGACTCTCAAAGCTTTTGGTCCTGTGTTCATGGCTGTTTGAGGACAGAAAAAGCCAGGAAATGTTTTTCCTCTAGCTGGCTGAAAATCACTTACTTCTACATTCTTGAAAGGAATGGGGCTTCTCTCTTTGTGGTAACATTGTTGAACAGGGTCATTGCTAAGGCTTCAGTAAAGCCACTGCTACAGGCATTTATTGGGTTTTCCTCTTTTGTTCCCTTCCTAGATGTGGAAGTTCACACAGGACCGCTGGGTTGTGAGAAAGGAAGTAGCAGCAGTTACAAAAGTGAGTGGATTCCTTTTCCAAAACCCAAAGGTGGTGATAAGTTGGCCAAACGCTGCTGGGCTTTGTGTGGGTGTGGATAGTGGATGCTGCTGGAAGCCTTTCCTCTCACAGTGCCTGTTTTGCTCTCCATTTGGAAGGTAGAGATAATACTCTTTCTAGAGTACTCTGAGCAGCTCCCACAAGTTTCCACAACTCCAAGGCTGGCCTTGTAGCTGAGCCACTGGAATGCATCTTGTCCTCTCTTGTGTTTCAGTGGAAAGGTGGGCACAGTTTGGATTGAACTGACTGAAGGTGCTTACACAGCCCACAGTAGCTGCTCTGCTTTGGGTGTCTTAAGAACAGCTTTTCTGTTGGTGTTTGCCAGTTACAATATTGAGTAAAAATTTGAAAGCAACTCAGGCACCTGAACATTCTGTTAAAAATGTCCAACGAATGAGAAACATTAAGTCCAAAGGACAAAACCCAAATTCCTTGAAATGAACTAAAATGATAAAACACAAGTCAGTTTATGCACAGATCATCTATTTTTGGAAAGTAAAAACCAGTGCTGCATAAAAGCTGGGCATGTGTAGGTGCAGCATGTCTGGCCTGCAGCTCTAAAATAAGATTAACATTGTAGAATATGCTTCTCTTCCCCATAGAGCCTTTTCATCTCAGTTTGGAAACTCCCTTTTCTTTGCAAAACATGCCATGAGCTATTTGACTCTGGGGTGATTAATCACCACTGCTCTCTGAAGTCCTGGGCTTTTAACAGTGTGTGAAAGTGTTGGTGCTGCAGAGCAGGATGAGTATCTCTGCTTAGCTGGGTGTGTGCCCACAGAGGTGCTCCACGTACACCAAATCCTCCCAGCTCTCCTGTCTCCTGCACAATGCTCATTGCTGCATCTGTCCTGTGTAAACTGACTTCCATGTTGTTAATGCTTTTGCTTTTTCTTTTAGCTTTGCCCAGAAGATGTGAAAGACTTCCTAGAGCACATGTCTGTGGCAAGAATAAACAAAGGTTGGGAGTTCATGCTCCCTTACGATGAAGATTTTGTTAAGAAGCATCCAGATATAGTTCAGAGGCAGCAGATGCTGTGGATGGGCATTCAGGCCAAGTAAATAGTTTACTGTATTTTGGGGAATAAGCTAAAAGCAAATTTGTTTATTACAAAGGTTCTGTAGATGCTGATGGATAACGTGATCTGTATTGCCTCCAAGTTTCTCCCTCACCAGGCAGTGGTGTGGTGGGGCTGTTACTGCATCACTCAGTCATTCCTGGTTCCTGGCTCCCTGGAGAGATGGAATAGTTTAATGGCTAAAGCTGGCATGGCTGCATGCAGACATAACAACTGAAACTGTCCTGGTATATTGTGTCTTTGTCTTGCAGATTAGAAAAGGTCTATAATCTCCTAAAGGAGCACTTGACACCAAAGAAACAAGAGACACAATCAGGTAAGTGGAATTGTGCTTGGATCATGTTGAAGCACTTGCATGTGTTCATCCACACATCCATATTCCTGAGTGAAGTTTTGGAGTTTCTCTCTGGTTTTGAATGTGGTGGAGACTGGTCTTGTTTAATGTTATTTCTTTCTTACTATTTCTGCTGGAATATTTAAGACAGATCTTGGTCTGTACTAATGTCACTGAAGTTGGGGGGACACCAGCTACTGTGGCATCCTTGTAGCAGAGACAGGAGGAGTCTGTGGCCCTGGGCACTCACTGTTGGACACTGTAAAATCAGCTGCTTCTCTTACCCACTTGCTCATTTGAGGCAGCTTGTGGGGTGTGACCAGCTCCTGAAGGGGGACAGACAGGGCCAGTGCACAAATAATTCTCAGTTTAATGTTAATGCAACTCAGTGTGAATGTGGTGATTTTTTACTTCCCTGATTTGCACTGGGCTCTCTGGTGTGGTTGAGAGCCAAGCAATTACTGGAGAATGTAATGGCAGGAGGCTGTGAGGAGGTGTGATGCTGTCTCTTTTGACATCCTTCTCCACTGTGGATGCCAGTGAGAGTATTAAAGTAGCTGCTCCAAAATCCTAATAGATTGTGAAAACTTGAGGTTCCAGAGTTTTAACTGGACTTGTGGCTCAGTGCCAGACACTGGAACAATTGAGGAGTGTAAGCAGAAGTGACAAAGGAGCATATGAGTCCATGTCAATACCCCGTGTCTGATCTGCTCGGAAGGATTAGGTGTTGGCTATTTGGAGAGGATTAGTGACAGCAGAGAAGATAGCAGCATGTGTGCTGGGCCTGCCTTTGCCTCAGCCACTGCACTCCTTGCTTTGGCAAGGACTGGACTCCCCTGCTGCCAACACGCCCCTTCCTTTCACCTTTGGATGGCTGGGTGTGGAGGGGGAAGAAGTGCAGGGTTCCATGGGAAAGAACTTCCTGTCCCTTTCTCCCCGTTACTGAGTAATGGCACTAAGCAGAGGGTCTCAGCCTCTTGTGCTGTGCACCTCGTGCTGCAAGGGTGTGCAGGTTCATTGTTAACCCTTCCACACTCCGCCCTGTACCTGATGACATCCTGGTGCTGCCTCTGGCAGGGGCTGCACCAGGCCCCACCAGCCACTAGAGAACCTAAAAGACAAAAAGAATTGTTGGACAAAGAAGTATTTGGGTCACAAGCAGAGATGTGTAAGCAGTCTGTATCCTGGTTTCCTGAATTGTGGAAAAGGCCCTGGTGATTGAACAAACACACTTTGCTTTGGATTCCTTGACAGGAACCAAGCATTGACCCTTCTCCAGGCATTTGGCTTTAGAAAAACAAACACACGCTGCCCTCAAAAAAACCAGCAAAACCCCCTAAAATTAATGTAAAATCTAATCAACAGACTGGGTTTATACCTGAGAATTCAGAAGCAGATGATGTTTCCTGGTTTTATTTCACTGTGAGCCCTGGTGAGATTTATGGTACCTTTTGTTTCTTACCAGCTCATCCGTTGCTGGTTTCTGGGGAGCAAAGGGTCAACATGGCTAAAGCAAAAGTCAAGCAGAACTATGGGCAGCTGGAGAAGGAGTTCCAGAAGCAGAAGGCAGAGATGAAATCACAGGACAGCTCGGCCAGGACGGAAGTTCCCAATATCCGCATTAAGGAGGAGCCTGTGAGTGCGGAGGAGCCCATGGATACCTCAGCCCACGAGGGCCTGAACAACGGCGTGCTCAACGGGCTGCACCCAGCCCCGGGCCCCCTGGAGCCTGTGAATGGCCACCTGCCCGGGGCCTGCATCGACAGGGTCGCCCAGGAACTGAAGGCCTTTGTGTCATCGACATTTAAGAAACAATTTGTACTCACCCTGAGTGAGCTTAAACGGTTATTTAACCTTCACTTAGCCAGTCTGCCTCCAGGACATACCTTGTTCAGTGGCATTTCAGACAAAATGTTACAGGACATGGTGTTGGACACTGGCTGCAAACAGATTTTGGTGCCTGTAAGTATGGTTTTCCCTTGGTGTGCTTTGGGGGAGGGATGTGGGGTGGGGGGCAGTTGAACATCTGAGATGTGAAATATTTGTGTCCTGTGCTGATGGACCAGAGGACGGATGTGCTCGGAGTAACTGTCCAATATTGGGCGTGTTGAAGCTGCTGGAATTCTGTCTGGGGTCCTGCTGCTGGCAGGCTCTTGCACTTTGCCCTCTCTGCCCTGTTGTCCTTGGGGTTCTATTTCCACCTGCAAGGTGTTGGGCCACAGTGATTTGCTGTCCCACCTTGCTCCTTAACATGATCTAAGGCAGTCCCACATTCCCATCAGCTCCCTGGAATTGCACAAGCTCCTTCCCTCAGGAACAGGGACCCAGCTGGGAGAGGAAAGGTGACATTGTCTGTCTGGGAGCAGCAGGGCACACCCAGCAGAGCCTCTGGGAAGCTACAAAGCCCATCTGCAGCAGGTTTCCTTGGCCACTCTGTTTCCTTCAGGCTGTGAGAGGTGTCTGTTTCTTTGTCTGTATGGAAATGACGTGTGTGATTGCGTGAGACAGAGCAGGGCTGCGAGACTCTGGATTGCTGAGGAGAGCAAAGGGAATCTGGCATCATGGGAAAGAGCCTAAAAGGAAATTAATTTTACAAGACATCTGGCACTACTGATTGGGTTACAACCAGAAGGAGCTTGGGAGCAGCTGCCTTTGGGGAGAGAGAAGAAGGAACGTGTGAACTGCTCAAAAGAGCAGGAAGCAGGAGGGCTGGGAGAGCCTGGAGCATGGGAGCTGCTGGGGGGCAGCAGGAACGTGTTCAGTCTTGTGCAAAGTACATGTTGTGGCACCTGGGAACTGAGTAACAGCCTGGAAATGTCACTAGGGAGAACACCAATTGTGGTGCTTTCTGCTTCCTTCCTGGCAGTTTCCAAGTCCTGGAGTGGTGCTTGCCTGGCAGTGCTCTCCCCTGCCCCTGGTGTAATGTGTGCCTCTGCCATACTGATGGTAAAGGCTGAGGTCATTCCTGCTCTGTTACTTGGGGCTGGGGCTCGTGTGCTTTGGAAATTTGGGGATTTTGGGAACCCACACGAGAAGTCAAAGTGAGATCCTTTCTCTTTTCAAAAAGCAAAATAAAATCCTGCTGAAGAGAGGTGGCCAGGAACTTCCTTCTGTGTAGAAAACCCTGCCACAGGAGACCTGCAGAGGTGCAGAAGTGGTCCCTGGAATGTCTCTTGAGGAGACTGTTGCAAGTTTTAGTTGTGCTGACTCAGAATTTGCTGCAACACTTAAGCTCCTGTGTATGAGCCTGTACTGCTGTAAGCAATGTAAATCATTGCCCCTGAGCCTCCCCTGATGCTCTGTGCAGATGGCAAAGGTGCTGGGGCTGGGTTTACTCTTTGCATGGACTCAGACACTTTGGTGTTTCTTGATTGTTCCCCTGGACAATTTTGTCAGAACCCAACAAGGGCGCCAGAGCTCAGGGAAAGCCTGGAGGCTTCAGCGTGGGATTTCATAGTTACTCATTAGTTTTCTGTAATTGGAAGTGCTTTGGTGATAAAAATCAATGATCTGAGGTAATTAAAATGATGTTCTGTGGGGGGTGAAGACACTCTTGGCTTGAGTGCTTACCTATTATAGAAAACATGCAGGTGAAAATGGCAATTGAAACCTTAGCAGGGGAATGCAGGATCTGTTACAGAGCTGACCAGCAGCAGGCAGGGGATGAGAGAGCAGAGCATTTGTGGGGAGCCAGGAGAGGCCACTGCAGCTGCAGCTGAGGCCGTGGGGTTGCTGCAGGGGGCTGTGCTTGCTGTGCTCCGTAGCCTCACCAAGCAGGAGGGAAAAGCAGAGGTCAGGAGAGAGCAAACCCTGGGCTGGTGCTGCCCTGGGAGAGGGTGAGGAGATGGGACAGACACAGGAGAGGAGCCCTGGGCAGGCAGGGCTCGGTGCTGTGCCCTGAGCTGTGCAGGCTGAGCAGCTCTCCCACCCATGGGCAGTGTCTGAGCAGGGCTCTGGCTGCTGAGGATCTGCACCCATTTCCTGCAGACTGGGGGTGCAGTGGCTGCCTCCTGCCCTGGCTCCCTTCCCATGGCCCTGGAGTGGCAAGGTTCTGCCCAAAGCTTGAGGATATTTTTGAGGCCTCAGGAAATGATGTAAGTGTTGTGTGCATCCTGCCTGGCTGGGCAGGAGGGGAGTGCAGCCCTGCACTCACAGAGAGCCCTGCAGGCTGCTACCAGTGCCAGGCTCCCTGAGAGGTGAGATCAACAGTTTACCTTTAGGATTACTCCAGCTGATAAGTTTTTTTCTGGCACACTCAGCCCCTTCCATCTGGTTTAGATCCATGGTGAGGCTGCCTGGCAGTGACTCAGTGCTTGAGTGAGACACTTGCAGAGCCAAGGGCTGCTCCCTGAGAGGTTCCATTTGAACGTGGCAGCCCTGGGACCTGGGGCAGCAGGGAGTTCATCTCCCAAGAGCCCTGCACTTGCTCCAGGGGCTTAGAGCAGGAAGGGGCACAGGGCAAATATTTTAAAAAGGATTTTAAGGTAGCAGAGAGCTGTATGAAGGTGAGGCTGGAGAGATCAAGGTGACATAAACCAGCAAAGGGACAGCAGATGGCAAGGCAGTGAAGGATCCTGGCTTCAGGATCTCTGAAGGATCCCTGATGGCATTTCCCACTCCCGTGGCCAGGCTGTGTGACAGGAGCAAGCAAGCAGGGAGCTGTTGGCAGCAGCACTTGCAGGAGTTTGCAGAGGAAGGCTGACTGGGAGGAGGAGATTCTGTTTTTCTTCCCAACTAAGTATTGTGTTTGTTTGGAAGCCATTTCCTCACAGAAAGGCTGGATAAACACAGCTGTGTTTCAGTCCTGTGGCTGAGGCAGGGGGAGTTTGCACTCCAGGGCTGTGCTGGCTCACTTTGTCAAGCCCAGCAGGTTGTGCCTGGGTGCTCCAGTGCCCTGCTGCACTTTGCCATTCCTGCTGCAGCTGTTGTGTGGAGGGAAGCTGGAGTATCTGATTTTATCTTTCTGAAAAACCTACAAGAGAGATTATTCCTCAAAAGCAAGTGTCCTTATGGGAGGAGAATTATGTCAGGTGCTGTGAGCCTAGTCAGCCTGAATCCTGGCTCTAAACCAAGTGTAAAACCTTGTTACATTCCAGCCATTTGGACTAACCTGAAAGTCAAAGCTGCTAATCCCACTAGGCAGCTCCCACTGGACAAAACCCTTCCCCTTTGCAATAAGATCAGAGGCAGAGCATGAAAGGAAATGCTGATCTTTTCACTCTGCCATGCACAAGTCTTTTGGCTGGTGTGAGGGAGGCTGGGAAGAAAGGTTTGGTTTGTACCAGCAGCCAGGCTTGAGGGATGCTGGAACAATTGGGACTGCCTTGTTAGCTTTTCATAGATGATTGATTCAGGTCGTCTGGGCGGTTAGCAAGGAATAAATCGTTAGTGACAGACAGGAAGAGACATGTCAGGAGTGAAGGCATATTCCAGCAGTGCTCATTAGTCACTGCTCCAAGGGGAAATGATAAGGCAAATGGATGTATTTTATTTTTTTAGGAGAGGAGGCAGTTGTGCTGCTCCCTGTCTGCAGGGGTGTGAGGCTTCTGCCTCAGAAAAAATGAAAGTGTTTCTCCAGCTTGGCACATGGAGGAAAAACAAAACATGCAAAACTACTGTCACTTTTGGAGCCTGAAATGGGCAAATAGCTGCTTCACTGTCCCAGTGTTCAGTCTTGTGGGGTCCCATGGTCTGTCCCAAAACAGAGATGGGCAACACAGCAGAAGCACCTGCTTGTCAGCAATGCTGATTTGGGGTTAGTGAAGCAGATAACTTCAGGATGGAGTCTGAATCTGTAAAACTTGCCACTGTAAAGGTAAAAACCTCCAGAAGGACCTTGCAATGCACATGGTGCTCTCAGCTGAGTATTGTTCTGGAGGTCTGGAAGCAAACACTGCTGACAGGAACAATCTACACATATCTTGCCATGGGATACTGTCAAGATCCAAGCCCTGGGATTGTTCTCTTATGTGGTGGTCAACTCTCCACCAGTGGGAAACTGTCCCCAGGCACAGTTCATGGGATTCCATATGTCCAGCAGTTCCCTTGAAAGCCCAGCTGTGGTTGGTGTGTGACAGATGTGGCAGCAGTGCCCTGTGCAGGTTGTCCCACCCTGGCCAGAGCCATCACTCAAACCTGGGCATGTCCAGACACACCTCAGGGTGTCCTGGTGCTCATCCCTGGGTCACAGGTGTGGCACACACAGACAGTGTTTCTGCTCCTGTCAGTGGGGCTGCCAGAGCCAAGGCGCCCCTCCAGTGTGGGCTGGGACAGCAGCTGGGTTGTTTCAGCAGTTATTATTCCATGGCAGCCAGGGGTTTGATTCAGTAATGGGTGTCCAGGGATACAGTATCATGGAATCATTAAGCAGAACTCATTAAATAGCTGGTTATTTTTAACAGCCTCTTGTTCTCAGTTTCCTCCACAGACTGCTGCCTCACCAGATGAACTAAAGGTCTATGCACTTTGGGAAGCTGGTGACACTTATGATCAGGTAAAGACAAAATAAATGACATTCCTCACTATATTTTTATTGAGTGCTTGGCATTGTTTGCATCCGTGTTTCTGGAACTGGTACAGCAGATAGTTTTCCTCTTTCTCTGTTGGTGTTTTTAACACCAGCCTGTTTCCAGCTGAAAGGAGGCTCATAACATGTTTGTAATCATGTCAGTAGCCATCTCAGTGGCTGTTTCTGAACCTGTGAGAAGGAAGGATTCTCCAATGCAAGCCTCAGACCAGGATCCAGTCCAAGGGGGTTTTTTCCCTTTTGATGGCAATGCAACATTAACCAGAGATTAACAGGTGTGTCTTGCTACTTCAGAGTAGGAAATGATTACAGCAAATGTGAGCATCTGCTGAGTTGTAACTGCTGTCAGAGTAAAGGAGGTGAAAGGGAAGGTGCCTAATGCCCTGTGGATGGGCAGTGCAATTCCTAGCTCCATGAACTGAATACATTTTTATAGGAAAGAGGCAAGCACTAGCCAACCTCTTGCCTGGAGTGATGTGAACGCCCATGGAATCATTTGGGAGGAATACACTACAGTGCCTTCTTCAGTGTGTTTTTGTACCTTTGGGGGTGGCCCAGGTCACAGGACAGGTGCAGGTGTGGCCACAGGGTCTGGAGGAACCCCTGTGGAGCCCTTGGGGGGTAAGGCGCTGCTGGAGAGCAGGAATATATGGGACAGTTTCAGGATTATGAAGCAAGAATCCTCTAATGTAGTTCAGGGAATGTTTTGTACAGACTAAGGCACGTGCAGTTTTTATGGAAGGATAGGAATAATGGTTTTCTGTGCACTTATGATACATTTTCTTTTAAAGCATCGCCAAGCTTTGCTTGAAATCTTTTCGAAAAATTACCGAGTGCGCAGGAACGTCATCCAGAACCAGCTGAGTCAGGAGTGTGGGGAGGATCTAAACAAGCAGGAGGTGGATAGAGTGTTAAAGGTAAGCTTCTGTCACTTTGGGCTTGATCCAATTAATGCATGAGTTTTAATGCTTGATTTGAGCAAAGGATTATATTTACCTTGAACTGACAAATGATAAGGGTGATAGAACAGTTGTTGTTGGAATATGGACAAAGCCTGTGTTTCAGCTTGTTTTCTTAAAAATGCACTTGTCTCATTCTATCTTCTTTCCCTCCAAGGAGCAGTGGCTCACACATTATTTTGTATTATTGCAACAAATCTCTGTCATCTTGGAGCTGCAGAGAATAGAGTGTAGTAAATGTGATAGTTATTTTAAATAATGCAGAATTAAACATTAAGGATGTGGGGGGCTCTGCCCAGTGCTCTGAGTTACCAACTGACTGCTGCTGGTTAGTGCTGAAGAGCACAAGTGCCACACGTTCAGCAGGAAGTGCATTTTATTCTCTAGCAGGATGTTCAGCTTTGCACAGAGCAAAACCCTGGCCAAAACCAGCAGGCAGAGTGGTAGTTAACACATCTCATTGCAAATGTTTATTTAAATCCTTTCATCTCTCTTTGAAGATGCACCATTCACTTGCTCAAGAAGTTTAAGGTATAAAGTACAGACCACACAGGCCATGACTTTAAAAGAGATGCAGGATGGCCAAGCAGAAAGTTGCCAACTAATGTAATACTTTAATCATTGTGGCTGGGCCTTTGCTCACTGTCACCCACTTCAATAAGACAAGTGCTTAAGTACTTTATTACATTGTGATCTGCAAATGAATAATAGCATCTTTGAAGAACTACAGATCTGATGCTTTGATAATAAGCAAACTGGTCTTGCCTGAAAGCACCCGGTCATCTTAGCAGTAAAATAAGCTCAGACATTTCTGCCTGCTAGACAGTATTTCCTTTGGCTCCCTGTGCTGGGGGATTTGTCAGTGACTACATGAGCTCAAGTATCAGCTCTCCTGGAACATCCAGACAATGTACTGGCATTAGTTTTTCATGATGCTGTTGCTATTTAACAGATAACCTATTTCTAGAAAAAATACTTGCCCCTAAGTCATCAGGCACTGTTTTTATGTAAGTCACTAAGTCAGTGGGTGACTAGCCTTGTGTTGTGGCAGGCTTTATTACCTTGAATACATTTGTCACATGAGTAGGGGAAATTACCTTTGTTTCTGAAATAAAATTTAGAAGTATGATTTAATGAAATGGGAAGATTCTCTGGCTTCTTTAAGCCACAAGAGATTGCATTCCACTTCAAGTGAAATTGGATTTGTTGACTCCTATTTCCCCATCTGCCTGTGCTCATTTTATACACAGAGAGAGTGACAGAGAAGAAGAGAATGAAGTTTGTATTTTTTGCATTTGCAGATCAGTCTGCAAACCCTCTTTCTAACCTCTGGGTTTGTTTTTGCTAAGGACAAACACCAAGACTTCAGAAACAAAGATACATTTAAGCTCCACAGCCTCAGTTCTGCAGTAGTACTTGAGCCTGTGTTGAATTACCTACGGGGGGGTTGGAGCAAAAGAAAGGGAAGCCATTAGCTCAGAACCGCAGAGACTTTGTGCTCACCTAACAGAACCAAGAGATGAGCCCCAAGACAACCCAATTCCTGCTCTCCTTTGCTGAGGTGCTCTCCTGCCTTAAGCATAGCCTACGTGTGGTCACAGCAGGGCTCTGAGGTTTGACACTTCATTATCATAGAAAGGGTTTCTTAAAAGGCTTCAGAGCCAGTGACTGCCCTCAATCTCCTGCTCTGTCCCAGTGGGTCTGCCCCTGCCTCTTCCTCTGAGCTTCAGCCCCTCTTTACCCCTCCATTGCCCTGCTCCTCACACCCTCACACACCCTTCCCTCCCTCAGTGGGTGTCTGCACAAGCCTCAGGTTCTCCCCCAGAAGCCACTGCTGTTCCTCACTGCCTTGGCATCATTTGTCCCTTTGTGGCTCTCAGCTTTCACCCCCATGTGTGTCCCCTCCACTGAAGCCATCTGTCCTTCAGATATCCTTCAGGGTGGGGATGCCCCATGCCCTGGGTTCATGCTCTCTCCTGGTGCACTGGAGAAGGGCTTGTTACTGATCTTTATTATCCCAGAGCCAGCCAGTTGTTCCCAAGACTTTATGGACTTTAGCGTCTTCAAGGTTGGAAGTGACCTTTGAGATCATCAGTCCAACCATCAACGCAGCAGTACCGCTGTAACCACAGAACATCAGCCAGCACCAGCTGCAGCCACCCCTCAGCTGCCTCGGGCCGGTGCCTCCGCCGTGCCCCCGGGCAGCCTAACCGAGCCTCTCCTGTGTCCCCAGGACTGCTGCGTGAGCTACGGTGGCATGTGGTATCTTAAGGGGACGGTGCAGTCCTGACGGCGGCAGCGGCGTCACTGACTCGGGAGGGGAGGAGCCCGCAGGGGGCACAGCGGAGCAGGGCCGTGGCCTCGGCGGCAGCGGCAGCCGAGCTGCTCGGGGCCCGTGGGCGCTGCGGCAGCCGCTGCCATCCCCGCAGGCAGAGCCTGCACGGCCTCCGAGGCGCTGGAGAGCCGGGGAGGCACCGCGGGACCCTGTCTGCAGCTTGATTCACCTGGGATTTCCAATGTATTGCAATTCTCCTTCCGTTTTGTTATGAAAAAATAAAACCGTATAGTGACACAGACATGATGGAAAATCATGGTCTAAAACTTTATTTTGTAAGTAATGCCAATAAATTAAAATTTGTTTACAAACATCCCAGTTTTTGTTAAATCCCTGCAGGCTCATACTTTATTGTGAGCATTGTCATAGCCCTTGCGGCCCTCTTCATAGAGAGCAGGTGGTCACGTTCATGGGAATGTCAGGCCTGGGAGGGGGGAACAAAATCACTGTGTGTGAACTCTGTACTACATAACCATTGTTCTCACCTGTTGTCTGTGAAACGAGTTATTTGGAGAAGTAACAACATCTGAAACATGGGGAACAACTACTGGATTTCTTCTGCTGGTGTGGGGTTGGTTTGAGGGACTTTGTGCATTACTGTATGTGACAGAGCAAGGTAAGTAACTGAGGGCACTCTCTGGAAGGCATCCAGCTGTAGTTACCACATGGCAACCATGTAAAACCTCTATTTTGTGTAATTTTTAAATAAAATTTTATCTCAAAGGTCAATTTCCCCGCCTTGTATTTGTCCAAGAAGAAACAGAAGCTGCACCTGCTCCTTTACATCCTGAAGGCTTGGGGAGGAAGGACAGAGCAGAGTGCAGGCCCTGAGCTCCCTGGGGCTGTGCAGCAGCAGGGACGGGGACCCAGCCCTGGTGGCTCCTCCTGAACTGGCCTTACCTGCAGTACCAGCAGGAGTATCTGCTGTGGGCACTGCACAGCACGGGCACTGCTGCTCCTGTTCTCTGCTGCAGCTTCCATCACATGAGAAGCTCAAGGGGATTCTATTGATTTCATCTACTTATGCTCAGAAAAGGCTGAGTTGAGTTGTTGACCAAAATAAGAAGATTAAGGTAGTTAATCCAGATAAGATTGGCTAAGAATATTGTTACCATACTTATGGCATTTCATATTTTGGTGGAAAATGGCTGTTTTTGAACTGCTAAAACTCTACCTTATTTAATAGGTTAGTGTAGTTTATTAACTGCATCAATAAAGCTGGGATGTGTTTTATATTCAGGCAGCCCTGGCTGGCACTGACCCAGTGGCTGTGGCTGGAAAGCTCTCTGGGAAAGCCACGCTCCAGGAGAAGCTCTAAGAAGAGCCCAGCCTGGAGCATTTATTGCACAGCCTGCACAGGTAAGTGCTGCAGGACAGCCAGAGCTCGGCAATGGCACAGGTAGCCAAGGGGAAAGTACAGTACAGCAGAACCAAGAAGTTCTGAGGAAATATTTTTGGTATTTTTAAAGCATAGAAATAGTTTCTATCAAGTGCTCTAAATAAAATAAAGTACCAAAAGGACCAAACCACTGAAGATCACCTATTTAACCAAAAATCTGGAACTGCTTTTAAATGTCTTCTGCCCAGCAGGTGTGGTTTGCCTCTGTCCCTAAAGTGGTAAGGAACACTGGTAGTGAAGCACTTTGTGCCTTTCTCAGGTTACTGCTTTCCAGTCTCCCAAGTGATGTAAGATGGGTGCAGGGACACAGTGACAGCCAGTTACCTCATGGTGATGCCTTAAGTTTTAGCTTTCATGTTTTGCAGATTCTGTGCTGCATAGGGGTGCAGTTCTGAGCCTCATATTAAGTGCCAGTAAGCTCTCTGCAGCATAGGCAGACAAAACAAATCCTTTTCCTGAAGACCAAGGACAACTTTCAGGCCCAAGGCATAAACAACTGGACTGATCTAATCATCAAGCTACAATTAGCAAAATAACCTTGTGAAGGTGTGTTTGTATTTCTTAGCTGGGACCTATTCCCATTTTATTATTCCACCTCGTATATAGGAAGCAATCAATATTTAGTCATGCTTTAAAATCTGTATATAGTAGTATAGAATTGTTCTGATTCCATTAAAAATGAGAAGTTCAAAAAAACCAAACACAAAAAAAAAAAAAAAAACCACCAAAAACCACCAGTCATGAAGAATTACATGAAAGTTGTCCTTGGTCTTTGTCTGCCTACTCTCTGAAGAAACCTTACTGGCACTTAATATGAGGCTCAGAACTACACCCCTAGGCAGCACAGAATCTGAAAAACAAGAAAGCTACAACTTAAGGCATCAATGGCAGAGCAGCTTTTCTGCTTTCCCTGTCCTCACCTTTTTTGAACAGCACTAACAAAAACCACAACGAGGAAAAACTACTTACTTCCATCTGGATTTCTGTCCTAGACAGGCCCATTCTTTTCCATGTAGCATAACTTTTCTAAAATACAAGTTTCATGGGAACTCCATCTGAGCTCTGTAAGAAAGATGGCAAGACTAGATAATGCAGGTGCCATCTGCACCAAGTTCAGTTTCCTGATTAGCACAGATGGATATAATTACTACTTACACATGCAGCTTGACTGGATTATTTATTTGCTTAGAAAAATATTCAGAAGATTCAGATTCCCATTTTTAAATAATTTTCAGACTGCAATACATGTTTTAGTGAAACTCCCACAACATGAAGTCTTAATACTGCACCTGAAGGACAAGCTGAACAGAGAACAGCATAAGGCAGCAGAGCTGCAGCAGCAGCAGCTGGACTAAAGCTGAGAAACTGTCAACATTCTGGGTCAAGGGTTTGATACCTGGCAGCAACTCAGCAGGAAGCTGCTTCCCAAGACCTGCTGGCCCCATTAAGCTATGAGACCCTTACAAGGAGAAGCATGTCACCTTTCATTGTGCCTTTTCTTCTTCCTCTCAATTTCTCTGTGTTCCAAAGAACAACCTTCTCCATGTTGTTTTTCAGAAATCAAGTATTGTATTGAATTACTATTAGGGAGTGGCAAGGGAGAACAATAGTGTGGTCCTGTTTTCAGCAGGATAGGTGCTGGCAGTGTGGTGTCCATCCTCCCACCCCCCAGGCAGCATGGGATAGGTCCAGAGGCCGACACTGGAAGCAACACTCAAAACAATGGAAGGTTTTACCTGGCCTGTCTCCTCAAGCACTTGGAGTTTGTGGTATGCAACATTAAAAGCTACTCCACTATGTCAATACTACTTCTAAAGTTAAATAGCTAAATAACAACTCTCTAACTTACCAAACACACATAAAAACGTACTTTGCAGACATCCCACCAGAGAACTGCAGGTCCCAAATAACACATAGAGTCAATTCACAGTATCTTGCCTTAAGACAAAGTGCCCTACAAAGGAAACCGTATCTAAAAAGCCACACAAACTTTACATCAAATCCTGTCTTAGTAGAAAGACATTTATACTAATCTGTGGGAGAGCTTAGTGATTGTGAAAATGTGGTACTGGCTTAAAGCAAGCACAGCCTTCCACCACTGTGCCAAAGCAAGATCAGCTGAACCACTCCCCTCCTGGAGCTGAGGAGATGCTGCCCCAGGACCAGTCAGGGCTTTGCTTTTGTTCACTTTCTACATCAGTGTAGTCACAGGGCTAGATCATCCCAATGAACCAAAGGAAAGCTTTATTGTGGTTCTTTTGAGAGATTCAGAGTTCTTAGCCCTGTTATTTCTGAAGTGGATGAAGGAAGCGTCAGTCACTGCTCTGGCCGGAGATGAACTATATTATGAAGTAGTAGTGTAGCATTAAGCTATGATGTTTGTTTGTTTTACAACCACTAGTTTGTGCGACAGTGCTTAACATTAAAACTACTGCTACACAGGAACAGGGAATCTAGCTGATAACTAACTAGCTTGTTAACTACAGGGCTACCAGCCAATCTAAAACATTCATTCTGAGTGCTCAAGAAACACATCAGTTTAAGAGGTCTTCTGACATTCACATGAAGTGTGTTCTTGACTAACAGATAAGGTTACGGCTGGGAGGAGAGAGTCTTGTACTTTGCTCTGTGTTCATCTATTTCTTCTTTTGTTTTTCTGATACAGCTAAAAATCTCCTTGAACAGTGCTTTATATTCAGGGGGAGCATTTGTGGAAGAGTCACTTAGCTCAGCAATTGTGAATTCTTGGTTGCTAGCTGAAAGATCATACTGGGTGTTCCCCACATTTAGGTCTTTGGAATACTGCTTCAGTGTTTGTACAGCCTTGTGTTTCAAAGAATCTTCATCCATTTGACACTTCTTCAAAAGTTCCTCATACTTCACTTTCAGAGCATTGTACTGAGCATCAACTTCATTGAGTACAGAGATTCCTCGCTGCTTCACAGCTTCAGCTCTCCTAATACACGTTTCTTCATGGCCCCTGAGAATGTCTGCCCCGGCAGCACTGCTCAGGAGGCTTTCGCTGCTGCTCCGTTTCAGTGCCTTCTTCTCAAGCTCTGATACTGTCAGAAGTCCATCATCTGCCAGGCTCTGACCGAGCTCCCTGTCTAGAGATTCCTTGAATGAAATGAAGAAGGATTCTGGCACCAATTTCTCTGCATTATGGAGCGTGTTTTCAGACTGAAGTATCTGTCGCATTTCAGCTACTTCTGCTTCCAGCTCCTCCGCACGCGCCCGGTACAAGTCAGTATCAACCAGCCTCCGCTCCAGGTCACAGTTTTCTTTCACCATAAGACTGTATTCCTCTTCCATGGTTACCCTCTTCTCTTTCTCTAGGTTCAGCTGGGCTTGCAGAACTGTCACTGCCTTCTTTAGCTTCTCATTTTCCTCTTCTAGAGGACTCAGCTGACTATCCATCGAAGTAATCTTTTCTGCAAAGACGTGATCATAAACAAAATACCTGCAGGAACAAAATAAGGACTATCAAACATAGGAAGTACAGCTGACCACACCTAAAGTTTTCTCGTCCTGGGTAACTAATGACATATTTAAACTGTGTGCTAACACACTTCAGAGCACAAACAGGGGCCACTGCACTAACTAATCAGTCGATTTAGTAATCAGAAAAGAGTTTGTAAGGACTTACATGCCATCAAACCAAGCTCCCAGCTTAGGCAGAATGGCAACAGTTAACAGTTTCATGTTACAGACAAGCTGATTGAACAATGTAAGTTTAAATTATAATTTAAGTTTAAATACACATTGCCTCCCTGTGTAGTACTTTCTGACACTATTTTTTTCTACAGCACTCCACTCCTGTAACTTTTGTCACTATTGATGTAGAAACAGGCTTCAGAATTGACAAAGCAATGCTGGAAGCTGGTATTTTCACATGCCTTTGGCAGCTTGAAGGACTCACTTGTGTTTTGAATTGTCAAGAAATAACTTGATTTATTTTAGAATATTACCTCCATGTAGACACAACGGCCTGTTCTGTCTGTAGAGATGCTTCCTTTACAAAATTGCCCTCCAGGCTTGCAGTCAGTCTGAGCTTTTACCAGGTGATTGTCCCGATGGCCCCACTAATGCAGTTCAGCTGGGTCAAATGGCTCTACATTTAAAAGGCAGCCCAGCAGCCCAAGCACCAGTTTAGGTGTCATTTTAACCAGCTTAAGTTCAAAAAAGTTAAGGAAATACCCATGGACATCCAAGAAAAGAGTAAGTTAATGGATATATTTTGCATTTAGTAAATTTGTTTTTCAGATTATCCGTGTGTTTGCTTATATCTGACTAAAAACACTGGGGTGCAAACTGTTGCAAGCTTTCTAGGCTACCATTTGATATGGCTATGGGGAGAAAATGGAGCACCAGTACTGGTGTGGTCTAGAAGCAGGCCAGAAGAAATGACAGTACCACACAGCAGAGATACTTTGCTAGTCGTGAACATCAGGTAATTTTTTTTCAGCTTGTCTGGTACCTGTGCTTGTGTCTTAGGTTTTAAAGTCTTGCTTAAAATAGTTTTAGTGTTCTTTCCTATGTGAGGTAAAAAGTCTTACTGGCGGAGGTCATACAGCTCCTTCAAGCATGAGAAGCTGTGCATTGATCTTGGCTGCTCAGATCTCTCCTGGCTCATCCGGCCTCGTCCAGGCTTCTTCAGTTCTTCCACTTGTCGCTGCAGGTCATCTATGTGTGTTTGTAGACTTTCAATAGTCTCTGTTAAGCTAAAAGGTGAAAAGACCTTTAAATAAAACTAACCTTTCAATTTGCCAGTATTGTAGAACATCACTAGACAGAGACAAGACACCCAGTAACTACACAAATACACCTAGACTGCTCTTATTGATATTAACAGCTGGGAGGAGGGAATCTGTAGAAGTTTGTTACCTTATTATCTTTTGTTGTGAAGCTCTACTCTCTGCAACCAGTTTTTGATTAGTGTCTTCCAGTTCTCTTGCTGTCACATCCAGCTGTTCATAGACTTTTGCATGCTGGTCATTCATCTGCCGCAGGAGCTCCACTTGCTTTGTGAGGTACTGCAAGACAGTCCTGCTGTCACTGGTCTACTCTCCAAACACAAGCTACAGCTCCTACTCCGCACTTTGGTTCACATTCAGAGAGAAACCCCTGAGTTTCCCACGTGTAAATTCCCATGTTTGCTTTGGTAAGCTGAAGAGACACTATCAGTAAGTCTCTAGGCAGCTTGCCTCTGTCACAGAGGTCACCCCAGGCTGATGAAGCAGCCCTTACCTGGAGGAGCTGGGTTCGATGGTGCCAGCTGTCTTTATCTGTGCTGCTGTCAGCACTGATAGAGACTTCTGGCTCCAACACAGCCCTTACCTGTCCACTGGCTCCTAAAGGTTGCAGTGTGCTCCAACAGAAATTTCTTAACTGTGTTGACCCAACAACTTTTTCAGTATTAAAACTGAAATATTGGGTAGCACCATCCATAATTTAATGTATTTTCAGCTGACCTACGTTATTCCAGTCTGAAGCAGCATTAGGTTCAGCACGGCAGAATTTAGGATGAGGTCACCCTTAAAACAGTATGTGGGCTAATGTATCAGGAAGTATAATCAAGTTATTGAATTCAAATCCTAAAAATTACTGACAGGGAACTATT
Organism: Cettia cetti; assembly: GCA_013401135.1. Lineage (NCBI taxonomy): Eukaryota > Metazoa > Chordata > Aves > Passeriformes > Sylviidae > Cettia > Cettia cetti. The sequence goes on from VZUI01054661.1 coordinate 68,251, forward strand.
CCAGTTACTGTAATCCCAAAGGTCTCCTGGCCTTTTTTAAAAAATAAAGCCTCACATGAAGTATTCTCAATTTAATCTTCTTGGGTTTTACAATTAACTACATAGACTGTTAAGTTTCTTGAATAATCTCAGAAAACTTGGAATTCTTAGTCTAAGTAGTTCACAATCACCTACAGCTCTTTAAAAAAGTGTCTTATATTCTCCCACCCAGGACATGAGTATTTACATGAGACAGTTCTTTTCTGAGTCTAACCCCCTAAATCTGAAATAGTTTGTTCTTATATAGAATCTGTATTTTACAATATATTCTGTATTGCTACGTGTTACTTTCTTAAAACTAAGCTTCAAGTAGGAACATCCAGCAAACTCCTAGGCAGAATTACTTCTCTTTACATAGGCCTGTTACATACTCAAAACTTCTAATATTCTACTTAACCTTTTACCTCATTAAAAGATTGGTGCGTTTACATTTTAGGCAATTTAAGAACAGATAATAAGTTAATCTAGGACTAGTAACTGCTCCATACAGACTTCTAGAAGATCAACATGATAGCTGTTGGCTAGATCCTTTTGTAGCCTGTGCACACATGACAGAGGATTTACACAAAAATAGAACATAGATTAGCAGTAGAATCTCAATGTGACCCATTTCAGATTAACTTTCCCTATTGGTTATAGCTGCAGGAAGGAGCTGGAGGTCCTCAGACTTTCTTCAGCAACACAAGTGTGGCTAAACACAGGAGCCAGGGCTTTGGTGCCTGAGATGTTGCCACTTATTACAACGGGCTTTTGCAGATGCTGGAGATGAATGGAAGGGCTGAAGCACCACTTCCTCCACCTTCCATCTGCAGTATCTTCAGGGCTGGTGTCCAGTTGGCCTGGTACAACCAGAGATGATGTGATAAATACCACAGAAGTTCACATTTAATCTGCACCCCCTTCAACCGAGCACCAAACATGAAGCAGCACCTTGCATTCTAGCACATGAAAATGGGATGGTGCCAGGATTTCCAATGTCTGAGTGCTGAGAACAGATTCAGGCAGGAATAAAGTTGCTGTTTCCTTGCAGCCTTTATTACATCTACAGTGATTAGTTAGTGGCACACGTGTCAGCACAAAGGTCAGGTATAACGATCCAAAGCTGTAAAATGCTTAATGTGTTAGTATTTAATATATGAGATGTAATCTTAAGCACACCACAGCCTTTGACCCTTCCCCTCCAGTGCAGACAAGGCAGTGCCATATTTCAGAATGATTTCTCAGCCAGTTCTAGACTTTGCTACCCGTAAGATCCAAATTAATAGGAAGAAAGTCCCAAAAATTTACGGGGATATACTGCACTGAAAAGCTAGTACAGAAATTCAGCAGAGTAGCTACAGGAACAGCTGAAAGATCACATGTAGAATACACAGACAAGCACTTGAAAATTAGGAAAAATCAAGCATAGAGACTGAATATGCCATTTGCACATGTACCCTGTGCAATGGGGCATCCTGTGATCTCACAAGAGACAGAAATCCTGATATGGAAATAATGGACTGAACTGCTTTACACCTTGCATATGCAAATCTTACTCCCATTTGTTCCAGTGAATTCCTGTAACAATTCCTCGTGCCAGTAAGCCAATATATTCAGTTCCTCAACTGGAGGGTTTCTCTGGGTATTTGAACAAGGGGTTCATTTCCCTTTTCTGCCAGAAATACAGATACAAGAGAAACTTCTTTGGAGGAAGAAAAATTTTGTGTTGCTATTACACTTTTAAATGGTACTGTGGAAAAAGAAAAGATTGAGACAGGAGATGGGACAGACAACATGTTGCTACAGTAGACACAAATACAGCCTTTGGCTCAACAAGCTGGGCAAAGAAAAGGTGCAGGCACTATTTATATGTCAGAAGCGGCACAAAAAACTTCTCCCACTCCCTCCCTCTCCTCTTGGAGGGAGCTAATAGGACAATCCAACACACATCTCCTACCCTCCTTGAGGGAGAGGAGGAAAGAGACTGAAGAGGTATCAGATAAGGCCTTCAAAAAATAGTATTGCTGAAGCCTTGGTAGAGGAAGACATTGAAAAAAAAATTAATCTGTCATGTCTGAGTTTGTTTGACCACACATGTACTTGACCCTGCAACACACCAACTACAGATCACTGCTGGAAGGACACTTGGGACACTTCCTGGAGCTGAAGCTCTCTTATGTCGTCTATGAACAATGAACCACCAGAACAGCTTAAGCAAAGAAACTGGCTTAAACCAATAGGATACTGCATCCTTAACAGCACTAGACTATTTCTGTAAATCAATGCAGCTTAGCAATAATGTATTTTCCACATTTCTAGATAAGAGTTAAAATATAGCTGCTTATTAAGTAGCTACACTTAATCAGCCAGGTTAGTTTCCTGTCACAAAGTTCTGGTGTGTTATTTCAAAAGGTGTGTTGCAACTCTGCTTAACACTTTCTTAAATATGGTTGTTCATACAAGTACCTTGTGTACAGTATTTGTATAGCACCTTGGAGGTGTTTGTCCTCTCTACACCTGCAGAATTGATCTTTTTACAAAAACTATTCATGGCAATGAGGTATTTTCAGGCTCTGAATAAGTAAATACATCTTCTAACGCTGTGGCAGTAATATAAATATCAGCCATTCCAACCATTGTATCTCAGAATGAACAGGATAACAAAGATTACAGTTAGCACATGATAGAAGAAAGAGCCAAGAGATGAGGTACAAAACAAAATAACTTCTAAAAACACACCCACAAATCAAACTTGCACTCAAATTGCTCATCACTTGCTAAAAATGCTGCATTTGTATTGACTCCTTTAAAGATACCTACAATTCTGTAACTATTAAGGTTATGATTCTTTCAGTTACCTGTTGCCACTACAATAGTGAGCTTTTTCTGTCTGAAGTTGCAGCTGTACAAAATTCCCATCTCTAACTGCAGCACTGCAAAGGAACTCAGATTTTGTAAAAATCTGGTACATACCAGTCACAGCCTTTTCCCTGTGATTCACACCAGAACCAAACTGAAATGCTGACTACGTTTTCAATATGTTGTCAATATGTATTAAATATTCAGAAAAGTTCTGAATATTTAATAATTTAATTATTAGAGACCATGCATTGCCCTCTAATAGCTGAAAATATCTCATTAGGCTGACAAATGCTAGGTCTGCAAGAACACAGGCAATATTAAAAATAAGAGAAATGGCCAAAAATAGCCAGGCTTTTCCACTCTGTTACCTAAAGATAAGTGGTTTTAAAAGAATGGTTATGTTTTTGGGGTTTTTTTCCGTGGAAAATATGGAAAAATACATCCACTATATCCTGTATTTAGAGCCTACTTAAGTGGGATTTTTTTCTGGTTTTTGATGTTTGTTGGTTGGTTTTTTTGTCCTTGCAGGGTTTCTGTTACATTGAAATAGACTTTAGCTCCCTTTATTACAGCTCAGGTTACTGAAAGTACACATCTACAGATTTTACTTAAACCTCACTTCTGCTCTTATAAGCATTTAAATTTCAGTGCTGCAGTCATTAAAATCCTCATGTAGTATTTTAAATTATTAATGTATTTATCAAAATGTAATTTAATGTCATTTTTTACCTGGCAAGATAAGCCAAGTTTAGCAATAAAAATAACTGAAGTATCTTTTCTGTACAAAACCAAACAGTACCCATCATTTGTCATTAAACAAACCAAATCCAACATTTAGTGGAACAAATCTTCTGGTAATCAGAGAAACAGTTCTAACTATGAGCCACTTGTACTGGTTCTCAAATTCTCAAAATAGCAGAAGTGGTGAAAGATCGTTCAGTATTTTCCATGAGAAAATTCAGATCTTAACTTATATATTGTCTGTTGCAGGTCTAGATGCTTTCACACAGGGATCCTTTAGATCTTTTACCTCTATCTCCTGCAATTGCTCTTGATTTGTTGCATACATTTGCTGTAAGGATTCTTCTAGTTCAGTGTTACGGTCCAGTAGTGTCTTCCCAAGCTCAGCAGCAAGGTGAAGATCTAAACAAAGAAATCATGTTTGCATGTAAGTGAGAGAAGCAATGATGTAATTTAATTCTAAAGCTTGTTATCAAATACATGGTATTGTCTTACTGCTGTTATAACTGCTCCAAGTTATCTCCAGTACCCAACAGGGAAGTTAGCCTCTACCCATGTAGAACATTCATTCACCATCTCTGCTGCAGGTCTCAGTCAGCCCTGAGACCCAGAGACACTTTCATGGCAGGAAGCTTCCTCAGATCCTCCCTGGCCCTCCAGACACACCCAGTTCACCTCCCACACTGGGCCCAGTCTGCACCAGCTCTGCCCAAGGTCTCTGGGCCTTGCCCTTTTCACAGCACTCAGGGGAACAAGCATAACAGACCCTGTAAATGTACATCACTCTAGACCCAGGCCAAAGCTGACGAACTCTTTACTGACTTGACTGTTCCTCCCCATTACCCCTCTACCAGAGTTCAGGTCACTCAGGATCAAAGTACTAAATGAAAGTTTCAGATGCTTTTTATGGTGAAACAATAATATCAAAAGACATAAAACTGATGGAGACTTGCAGCTATTCTGCTTTTCAAGCTCATAAAGCCAGGTGACAAGAACTGTTTCATGTGCTCCAATACATCACTTTAAATGTCATTTGTTTTCAGGCACTTAATCTCAGTTTCACTTCAGTCATCTTCAATCACCTCCAGGGTGCAGTGACTGTAGTTGTTGCAAATTAAGAAATAAGTCATCTGAACACTCAGCTCTGTTCTACAGGGAAGCTTGATATTTGCTCAACAACACCACAAGTGCTTGATATTCTGTATTATTATGTTGAAGGACTAGTGTAATTTAAAAGCTAACATAATGTGACAAAGTAATAAATCTTGGTATTAATGCTAAAATTGTAGTTACTCTGTGTAGGATACTACATGTCAAGGATCCAACAGATTTCTAGAAATCTCTTATTTTCCACCTCTTTCCCATCACATGACCTGCAGGCATGCAATACCACCTAGTTAGTTCTCACACAGAACTTGTATCATTAATCAGAAAGAGAAGTCACAAAAAACTTTGAGTCACATCAAGAAGCTTTAAATTAATGAACAAGAGACATGTATTGCATCATCAGTAGTTACAGCCAGAGAAGCAAACATATTAATTCCATTTTCATTTGATTGTGATGTCCTTTCTTGAACACGTTGTGCTACCTCTTTCCAGCCCCCTCTCAGTTACCTTATCAGCTAGGAACTGTAATACACACAATCCTGCTCCAAGATTGCTTTGTGCTAACCTTCAGTTTGGCAGCCTATCCAAAACGATTACTCCCATCTCCACACACAAGTCAAAGACCAAATTCAGACTTACAAGGACAAGTCAGTACAAACATTTATCTATGAAGCTGCAGACGTCCAATCCTGGCAAAACAACAGCTGTGCTATTCTTTACACATTCTTTAGTGCCACAATGCATTGTTTCCTACCTTAAGGTCAGATTCTTAGCATAAATGCCATAAAAATTATTTAAAAGAAATCCCACTGCATGGGAGTTCTTCAGTTTCAAAAGATGTACAATTAGAAGGCACAAGGCATACTGGTCTATACTTAGGGGTTTATCCTCACATCACTTTTTCACTCATTACAAAGCAGGATTAAAAGTATTTGGATAAGGAAACCTTAAGGCATCCCGCTTAAATTATTCCCATTTGGTAAACAGATTGCACATTGTTTACCCATGGACAGAATAAAGCCCAGTTAAACACCAAGCTGTTTGTTCTATCTCGTTACAGAATACTGTAGTCTTCAAATTCAGTGAATTCATTATCCTATAGAAAATGGAGTCCTGCTTCACAAGTTCTTGGAGTGCACAGATCTTTACTAGGAGCCACCATCTTTAAAACGATACTAGCACCATTCAAGGCAAAGACTAAATAGTCTATTCTTTTATTTTATTAGAGTAGAATAAGAGCTTTAGAGAGGATTTAGGATTATGTTAAAGACATAATGCATAATGGAATTACTACCATTTCCCTTCCCATAGTGAAAGTTTGTTTTCATGTTTAAGTACATTTAGGAGTTTATAGCTTCGTTCTTAAATGCCCCCTCATCTGCTAATCAAATAGCACATACCATAGAGTCCTTGGAATACAAGGTGAATAACTGAATTCATGACATACTTCACATTCATTCTGTTAGACTGGCAGAAGCACAAATAGGTTACTATGGGAGAAACACTTTTATAATTAAGGCAATTTATTTCTGAGGGGGAGAATACAAGTGAGAGTGCTCAGGAACATACAATAAAACCTTAACTCTAGAGAAAGCAAGCACTGAAATAATTTCACCTCTTCTAACACTCAGAATTTTTTTGCATCCATTTTTCTACATTGTCAAGTACCTGGAAGCCCTATAAAGAGCAAATTTTACAAGAGAGATGTGTCATGTATGTTTTCCAGATACAAAATGGAAAGTATTAATTTACATTTCTCTGGAGAGAGTTATGGTAGAACACTAGAAGCAAAACTGCATTTTCTGTTGTAAATTTATGTAAAGCAACAGCTAAGTTCTGACAGATATGCCTTTTTCCTTTTCACCATGAAGATGGAAGCAGAGAGGTTTTTAATAATGCAAAACACATATGTGCAGATCTAAAGATCTTCGCTTTAGTAGATCTGATTAGTTGTACTGGTGTTTAACAGCTCCATCAGAAATCTCCAAAATAAAACTTCAAGGCTGTCTTCTGATGTTGAACAGCCCTCACTTACCAGTGCTTCACAATCTCTTCTGACTGCATTACCATCATTGAAAAAAAAAAAATAAAACCAGCACCAAAATTCTTCTCTTCTGCTTTTCATAACCCACCTAACAAAATTATTCAGAGAATTTTCAATCAAAAATTAAGTCTATTCTTTCAAATAGCAGAAGGCACTGATTGTGCAAGATGTATAAATAAGCCTAGTGTAAGTTTACTTAATGGTAAAATGAATTTCTTTTTTCTACTTTGTTTCCTATTTCCAATTCTGTACTCAGAATATCCTCTGCTCTGTAAAAGTGAGTAACAGCAAGATGCAAAAAGAGCAGTCAGTCCATATAAAAAAATTTCTTTTTTAAAGGTCAGCATACTTCAGCAAAACATTGCAGGATGGCTGTTCCCATCCTCACAAGAATTCCATGAGCACTTTATGCATGAGCAGTATGCCAGAAAAGCCCACCTCCACCGTCTAGGCAAAAATCTTTGGTACATACTTTGAAGACTGCCAACATCTTTCCAAAACCCCTACCCTAATTTTAAGTTTGAAAGACTGACTGACAAGGACTTCAAGCTTGTTTCAGGGTGCTTTCTCATGTTTTACAACCTAGGTTCTGACAATCATACTCATCAGTCTTTAAACATGCACTGATTGTTTGTGTTGTGAGGAGTTTCACGAGTCCTTGATAAGCACTCTTACTACCCTGTTTACACACATCCATGTGTCTTCGCCTGAGCAGCAGGAGGAGTAGTATCCTTCAGAGTCCAGAAATAAAGTACAGCACAACGTTTATAAAACATTCCTGTAAGGAATCTCTTCTTTGCGTTTCAACTTGCCCATCACTTTATTTTCCTCCTTTTCCTTTTGGCAAGGCTATTTGTGACTTCCATTTAGGCTTGAAAAGAGAGAAACCCCAGAAAAAGATAGTCCATATGTTAAGAGCACATTAACCAAACCCCCAAAACACACTAAACTCTAGAATGGAATACTGTTTCTTAAAAGCTGACAGCAGAATCAACTGGTGATTATCGCACTGATTTTAATTAGAAGATGAAAGTAGAGAAACATCAAGAAGGCAAGAAGTCAGTTTTTATACATTGGGAAGTCTCTTTGTAGGTCTTCTATTCCATAAACACTGACATAGTAAAAACATTACTGAATCATGTCTTCAAATTTTTCACTCTCTTCCCTTTGACAGCAAACTGGTTTCAGGATCTTATTTCAATTGATTTGTTTGTATCCTAGAGCCAGGAAAACATCAATTTTGGGTGAAGAGTACCTAAATACAGCTTTCAAACAGTTAGCTATTTTATACAGCATACAATTAGAGAGACCTGGCCCCGTCTCAGAAAGAGTTTCTGCTGTCAGATGCCTGATCTCAGCGTGAATACTGCTTAGCTAAGGTTTACAGTACAGCAACACCCACCAATCCCAAGAATTAATGTATTTCAATATAAAAGCAAAATGTGTAAGACTGGAGCAGGTCTGCAGGAAGCCACTTCACAGCTTTGAACTGGCCTTTCAAAACAAACTCAGGATTAGGAACAAAAAGTAGAACTAAGTAACTTAAGTAAATACTAGTCATAAATGCCACATAAGCTCCTAAGGAAATTAGACATTCTTTCCGTATCATGCCTGTTAAAAGATTTTTAGAGCAATTATACTTGTATTCCTGTGACTCCTTTCTCATTTGTGAAATGATCATTTACCTCTTGCATATAGTGTTTTAAGTCCTACTGATGGAATTACATACAGAAACTATACGTGTATATTGCTGAGGCGTAGTGGAGTTGATATTTTAATAAGAAAACATAAAGATTTTTAATAAGGAACCTGCAACTAATCGAGCATTGCTACGACTACAATTTCATCGACTGGAAGCCCTTACAAAGAACTCAACAGGGCGCAATAGCGCATCCTACCCCGGTTCTTCCAGCGCCTGCCCCGAACAGGGCACCTTCACCTTCTGTGCAAGGTGCAACTTTTCGGAGAGCCGCTTCCCTCTCTCCGAGCGGAGAAGGGACCCCGGCACCATTCAGCTCGGCTGCCGCACCTCTTTCCCTCAGACAAAGACGACCGCAGTCGTTACCGATGACAGCGACTCCGCGGCGGCGGGAAGCGCGGCCGTGCGGGGACCCCGAGCTCCGAGTCCGGCAGGACCGACGCGCCCGCCACCCCCGGCCCCCGAGCGCCCTTCCCGCC
>VZUI01054662.1:0-52890 GCA_013401135.1 Cettia cetti
CTGTTTGTTTTGTTTGCTTGTTTTTCTGTACTACTACATTTGTTTATTTTAATATTCCTAGTAAAGAACTGCTATTCTTATTCCCAAATCTTTGCCTGAAAACCCTTAATTGCAAAATTATAGTAATTCGGAGGGAAGGGGAGTTACATTCTCCATTCCAGGGAAAACTCCAGTTTTCCCCTGGCAGATACCTGTCTCTAAACCAGGACAAGATGTCATTACAAATATGCGTACTACTCAAGTTCTTTGGGTGATTTAAGCTTTCTCCTTCATATACAGAGAACAACTTGTACGCTTTGTTCACTATCAAAGTAAATTAACATCAAGACTGCTTCAGACATAATTGTTAATTCTTGTCAACTTTTTCTCTCTCTTTGTGATCCCAGAAGAATTTTTTCTTATATTTTTCTTTGGTGCAAGATGTTCCTTAATAGTAAACTGTTAGAGGCTGTGAGAATATTTTGTAAAAGTTACATAATTTTCTGTTTTCATTCAAGTTTTCCCATGCATCATGAGGAGCAGATCTGGCAGAAAGCTTGAAACCCATATAATGACTTGGATAAATATATACATATTGGTCTATATAATGAACAGAAGAGTGAATGCAAATCTTTGATCTCTGCTAAAGGCCCTGGCCTTCCTTTGTCGACATAGCAGTGTCCTTTGGAGTTCACCCGGAGAGGAACATTCAGTAGGAAGGGGGAAGGGCGAAAGTTTAGTGCTCATTCTTGTTACACATAGACAAAGCTTTTTGAAACGTTTCTTTGCCTCCACAACTTAAAAAATATTTAGAATATGAAAAAACAGTGGCTTTTTATTTCAAATTTTGGACATAAATTGAAATGTGGTAACTAGAAAAATACTGATTGGTGAGAGAAAATGTAATTAATCTCCTGCCTATGCACATATGCAATTTATATTCCCAAACACAGACTACACTGATTTTGGGCAAGGCCCCTTATTTCTCAAAGCTACATTTGCATATACTCTGATAGACAGTCACTGTACTGTACTAGATAACATTTCATGATCTGCCAGACTTTCAACTTATACCTTTCCTCAACTCCACAGCCTAAGATACGCAAAACTCAATTTTTAGTAAATCTTAGATGTACTGTGCCCCACACATGGATAAATTAAAACTCCCCAAAGAAATACTCCTGTGAGCAGGACCAATACATTTCTCTGCTGCAAAAAAGAAAACAAAACTCACCAACCTCTGTAGAGCATGCCTTTCTCTGCCAAACTACACCAGTGCCTTTCACAAGAAGTCTCTGTGCCTTCAAATGAAAGCAAAAATATTTTTCACTTTGTTTTGATGCATTTATGTTTTTTGTCCCCATGTATTTGCTGTATCTTAATGTTTTACGCTGGTGACTGTACTCTCCATATGTCCTTGCTAATTCCAAATGACAATAAATCTATTTTTTATGTATATGCTCCCATTCTAAAAATAACCTGCATAATGAGTAAAGGTATCAGAACCATCAGCAGTCATTGAACATTTGAGGATAATTGAAAAACTTTCTTGTTTTTATTGATATTCTGGTGAAAAAAAAGTATAGATCCTTGAGCACATATTGAATTTGACCAATGCTGAACAATCAGATTCATGATATCTGTACCTATTCTTTTCCTAGCTTTTTTTGCCTTTTCTTCCTCTGAGCCATCAACATCTTACTAAAATAAAGACAGATCTAAAATAATTGAAAATTCTGCTTTACTTAGATTCCATGTCTTTGGTACACCCGAATAAAAAAAACAGTATAAACACTCTAATTCTGGTTTTAAGTGGAATTTTACTTGGATTTAAAAGGGAATGGAAGAACATAATGGTGTCTGAATGTGACTTCATGTTACCACAGGCTTCTTTATGTACTTAGAGACCTTGTTTTGCTACTGGTGACTTTTGACACATTCCTAGCTAAACAAACTTTCAAAAAAATTAATGCACATTTCAAAACAGCAGGAGATAATTAGTAGCATTAATGAAGCTAGTCATTGGATTCCTCAACAATATCTTTCACAGCAGGAGAATCAGGCTATGTGTGTGTCAGGGACACTTACCCTTGACATTTTCTAATTACTTTTTGTAGGTTTTCTTAACTCACCTTAACTACCAGGAGACATTGACATTGAAGCTGACCATGGTAGTCACTGTGCGCCATCAGTTACTGGACAGCGTGGTTGCAAGTCTGTCAGACACAAAATGTCTTAGTACTGACAGAGGATCAATGTTGATCTTAAGAGAATTTATATTCTGGGCTTAAGAACTTAAGGGTTATGCCATTATATGAAAATCTTCTTGATTTAAACTCAGATTTGCATCAATAGTCTAGAACAAATCTACATCAAAACACTTATTTTAAGCAAGTTCAACTGTGCCATGCAACCACTTAATGGTCTCTCTTCAAAAATGAAAATATTTGTATTTTAATCAAAATTAAGTACTTTTTGAAGAGCTTTATAGGTCCTACAACATACTATAGAAATGAGCAAATTATTTTTTAGTTATTCAACCTTTCCTTAACTCAGTTTCTTTCATATTTGATAGGAGTTTTATCCTTTAAACATAAATGAAAGTATTGAGTGGTCTTAAAAACTCTGAGTCAGTGTAACTGAGATACCTTAAATTTGAAAAAATCTGTATCTTCATGTAAATAAATAAGAACAATTGAAAACTAAATTCTCGTAATTACATTTTCATTTGACTTCTCACTCCTTGAAGGAAAAGTGAATGACATGTCAAGTATCAAGGAGAGATTTTCTTCTGCTATCATGTACCTTCCTACCTTTTCCTTACTTTCTATATACACTGCTATTCAAATTTCCACATCTATCTCTTGGATTTACTGCTGTTGCATTTCAAATTTCTTCTAATTTTCACATTATTAACTATTTTTGAAACATCAGCAAAACATCCTTTGTCCATGGGGATTTGTCTCTGATACCTGCTGAAGACACTGGGACATTTGAAGGCAGATAAAATAGTCAGTAATAAAATAGTGAAAGTAATTGTAAAGTATTTAATAATAATTTTTTTTCTTGGGTGCAAGTTTTGTGTTATTTGAGATATTTCTAATTAAGTTTTCCCCCAAATAAACAAGTGGATTGCTTTTAATTTTTCCCTTTTCTGTTCACATGTAAGCAAAGAAATGCAGGTACAGAAAATGCCAGGAGGAATAAGAGAAAGTTAGATAACTTATTCTGTGTGTAATCTTTTAGTATTAAGCTAAATTTATCAATAGGGGTTATTTTGTGATTCTGTTATGTAGGAACTTACTTGCATTCTTCTTGCTATCAACCTGCTACAATGCAGAAATATTTTCCTTCCAGGGCTTTCCTAGACAATTGCCCACCTCAAAAGATCCTGAAGGACACTGTATAGACAGAGTATACACATTGCTTGACTGAGAAAGTAGCATTGCTTTTCTTCTGTACTCCCACCAAAATTCCTAACAGCTCGTGCATACCAAAACAACAAGGTAAAAAATTTCCCAGTGTCACATCTTGTGTGAACAGCATTTTTTTCTGTTTTAGAGCAACTAATATAAAAATATTCACAGCTAAAAATTTTTAAAGCACAAAAATTTAAATAACAGGCATATCTGGCACATTTTTGGTTGTGTCTCTTGTCTTTAACAAGTACAAATTCTTTGACTGAACAGCTCACTTGAAAAGATTTTCTGTGACTGTTTATTTTTCTATTTAATTCTAAATTACTGCAGTTATCTAATGATCTGAAACAATTTTTTGCTTTTGCAAGGGAAATAAAACAGTAGTACATAATGAAGGGTATGGTAGTACCTAGGATTAGTGCCTTCTACAAACTTTGTACCTGGCTTTATTAGAACATCTGATTTTGTAGCTAGTTGAATAAAAGCAATTCTACTGAGAAAGAAAAAAAAGATGAAATAGCTTCCACCCACTAAGGAATTGCTGCAATAAAGGAGAAGGCCACTTTTCAAAGGCTTGTCTTATATCCTATTTTCATTACAGGAGCCTTACCCCACTTATCATGCACACTTGAAAGCTGATTTAATTAACTTCTGAATTTCATCTGACACATGGCTGTTACATGCACCCTGCCTGTTAAAAAGTCTTGTGGAAAACATTTCTTCCTTGTTCAGAAGGCATCTAAACAGCAGGCAATTTACTTTCCAAAGTCATTTTACCCCTCCATGAGCCGTGAGTGCCATATTGAAAAATTTACATTCCATTGAATAGATGTTTGTTTAATTTCTCAGTTTCTCAGAATGCAAACTGCTTCCTGAAAAAGTCAAAACTCAGATTGCCCCATAAAGGTCAGGGGAAATTTATGTGGCTTTTTTCTGTTGTTGTTTTGTTTCTTTACCAATAATGCAATCTTGTCTCTAGCACAGCAAGTGAAGGGATATCAGACAAACGGATTTCAAGGATGATATTCAACACATGTATTGTTAGTATTTGTTTGTCTTCAACTCTTGCTTTTCACATCCTGGGAAGAAAGGTTTTGTAATTTGTCCACAAGCATGTAATATTCTTTCCTTTTCCTGAAATTCTTTTCAAAATGTTTATCTAAATATTTATTAGTATTTTTTTCTCATATCTTTCATTCTAGAGATTTTTCTCTAGTTATGTCAAAAAACCCTGGAGTCTTATTTTGCAAATCCTAATAGCCTGGTAGCATTCAAAGGATGCTATGACTGTTAAGACCACCACATTTAACTTAACATTCCTAGGGCTTTTTTTCTGAAAATATGTGGAAGTCAAAAAGCACACATTAAATGCCAGAACGTAGTCCCACTGTCATGAAGGGAAACTCCAGCACAAGAGACCCCCTGCTGATATCCTTTCTCATACTAACGAGTGGTCTACAGTTAAGTTTCATTTTATCAAAAGAACTGCTTGACCACAGTCAGTGTGAATAGAAGTAAATTGACCTTAACTCCACTAGAGTTAAAACACACACACATACACACTCAAAATCAAAGCATTACAAAGACCACATTCAACCTTTGAAGACAACGAAGTTAAGGCTCAGAAATTTTCCCTGGAGACCTTCAAACACTCCTTTTTCTTTTCATTTGCTGTACTGGGACTTAACAATTGACCTGCAATTTAGAAGCATAGATCCAAGTGCCTAAATTAGGTATATCTGGTCCTTCGCACATTTTTAAAAATGTTGACTCTTATCTTCTATACTCTATAAACAATATGAATTTTTCTAATGGTACCAAGGTAAATAGACTTATTAATATGATAAAAATACAACTGGGAAGAATATTTCAGCATGTAATAACATTGTGTCTGTATCTATACAAAACCTAAAAGCTGAAAGTTCTTCAGGTTCCGTTTTTAATTTCCTGCATGAAATTTAAAAAGAAAAGCTTTTCTAAAAAGATTTTTATATAGGGTTACGTGTATTTTGTGATGGTTTCACACATATGCACATATTCCATGGGTTTTCAGTTTGTAGATAGGAAACAATGATTTTTAACTGGTGTTGTTCTTCCAAGAGGACAGTATTTTCTCAGCTAATATAATGGCAACAGTATGCACAGGTGAGTGTAGTATAATAGGCATACCTGTCTGTTAAATGCAAACACTTCAATTGATACAATATACTTTGCAAAACTGAGATTTAAAAAAAAATCATTAAAGAAACTAATACAAAATCTTTACTTCCCTGTAGTGTTGCATAGCCCTTTATGAAAGGCAAATTTTAACAGCTTTGACAAGAGGATGGTGATATTAATCATAATTCAAACAGCAGTAGTAACTGATGCTGTGAGGAAAAGATAGCAGCTGGTGTAGTCCAGAAAAGACCCTAATTTTGACATTTCATTCACCTCTGCATGGGCGAAGGGGACTCAGCAATATACCATTTGTCTTCATCTGTCTTCCCAGCACTGCAAGTTGACAGGATAACAGCATGGTTGCTTGGTGGTCCACAATGGCAAACTGCCCTTTATCTACCTAATCACAGTTCAGTGTAGCATAAGAAAAGCAATTTTACAGGTGTGTAGCAAAACCTGCATCCTCCTGGCCACCCAGTCATGGGATTGCTTTACAAGGTGGATCTAATCACAGCAAGATATTTCCAGTCGGCTACTGATGGCTGCCAGCCTTTGAAGCTGCACTCAAGTCAGATGTAAATAACATAAAATGAAGGCACAGAACATTAAAGGCAGAAACTATGTAAAACCAGTTGAGCTGATTAGTACTAAATTACTGATGTTCCATCTGCTGGGGTGGTAATACTTGTTTTCAAACTGTCTGACTGAAATGCTTCATTTCACAGAGAGCCCATGTTCGATGGGCCTATAGGGAGCATTTAATAGGCACTGACAATAGAAGGAGATAGTGACAAATATATAATCACTATTTGAGAGTCCAGTATGTTAATCAAGAAAACTAGCAATTTGTCTGTGGTACAGAATATGTATATATATATAACTACATATATATATATAAAACAATATATGTTCCCATATATACAGATTCTACAGACCTGAGAGCAGAATTAAGGAAAAAATCTTGGATCCTCACCACTTTGAAAAACAAGAAAATCTGTAATAAACAGATATGTAGAGCATATTACTTCAAATAAAAGCGAAAAACAAAACCAAAACTGAACAAAAAACCTTAGGCAATATCTAACCTGTATATAAGTTTCAATATTTAAGAAATTCACTTTGACATTTTTTATGCTTGTTCAAACACATCAATTTGTTCATATTCCTCAGAAAATACTATTTTTAAGAAAGAATTTACAACAGTGTCATACTGGCACACCCTTAGACAATGCCCCAGCCATAATACTGAGCAGCACTAAAAATGGGATGGGATTCTAATGAAGTAAACTGGAGGAAGTAGAATTAGGAGCAGTGTTGAGCCACATTATGACATAAAAAGCCAATGGAATATTCTAATACCTAAACATCTGACAATTAGAATTCCTCCTCCTTAGATCTGTCTCCCACAAATATGATCATGTTAGCTCCCACACTGCTATTCCTGATTAAGAATTCATTTTTCCTGTTCACTAAACAACTCATTTTTTCCTTAGAGCTGAGGTACTCCTGAGTAATTCAAAACCTCTCTCAACTTGTCAAAGCATTCTTCTAGAAGTAAGTTTCCAGAAAAGCCAGATTTTCTAGAAAAGTTCTGATCAAAAGTGTTCCAGGAGACTGCTGAGAAATTTGAAAGGTTTTTCTGTCTGGAAACACTGTAAAAGGGGAAGGTCAACGTATATTTATGTCAATATGTTGTGCTGTCACAAGTTACAATTCCTAATGTAAGCCATATTGTTTAGATTTTCTTCTGCACTGAGTTGGGAAAAAAACACCATCATGAAATAATGATCCATAAAAGAAAACTAATGAACATCAGGCAGTTATCTTGTCAGACATAAACAGTAAAAAAATAGTGAAGAACTAACCTTCCTCATATATAGTGGGTGAAAGAAAACTTTGTAGCTGCAGATAATGGATACTGAACAGGTATTTGGAGTCCAGTCAAACAATCTGAAATATTTTGTTATTCAAACAGATTTGGTCTGTGAAAAAAACAATTAAACACTGATATAACTCTTTGATATATATTAATGCAGCTATTTACATATGGAAAAAGAATAGTTTCTGCATTCAACTTAAAAACAACTTTTACAACGAAGTGGATGACTCCATGCATCTCATGTATAAGTAAATAAAGCAATATTCTGTAACTTTCTGTTACAAAAGACAAGGAAGAAAATCTGAGATTTAAACTAGGGAAAAGAGGAGCCAAGAGGAATCCCACACTCATGCATGGACAGCATAGAAAGCTGGGGAAAAAAACTGGAGGAAAAACCCACAAAAACAAAACATAACAAAACAAAAAATCCAAACAAAAAAAACCTCCTTGGAAAGACAAAGTTGCTGTCTTGTTCATCTAGCATGCAGCAACTTTACAAACAGGAATGCTGCCACCTGTAAAGACAAGACTAAATCAATAAATCAGTCTCTGAAATGCACAGGCAGTAATTGGAAAAAAAGTTATTAGAAAGCTGAACTGCAGAGTCCTGAATATCAGAGACAACTTCAGATTTGGGAATCACCCTCAAAGAGACCATAGAGATAAGGCATTTAAAAACAGGTTGGATAAAACCCTGAAATGTGCTACATTAAAATTAAAATGAAAATGTTTTGGTTATTTATATACGTAGTAAAATACCATAATATCTGTATTAGGATTTTACCTGGTCTTAGTGCTTGGACACCGGGCAATTGGAAATATGCACAGCCTATTGTTAATTAAATATAACTGTGAAAGTTATAAGTGCATTAAAAGTACCTCACCTGAATTCTAATTTATGTCACATTTGTCTTTCCAGAATGGACTTTGGACAATTTAAAGGCAAATAATGGCCTCTCCCTGGTGACTAAGAAAAATGTCCAAAGAAATATTTTCCTCCCATAAAAAGTTTGTGCTTCATAGAAATTGTATTGTGTCTTGTAGCTTCCTTGAGTGTCCAGTACATGAGCAAATCTAACAAGAAAGAAGCAAATATGACACTGCCAGAAGGCTTATTTACATTTTATAACTATTAAGAAAACTGACAAGGAATGTGTGATTTCAAATTATCTAGTCTGAGGCCCTCATTTGCAGACTAATTCAGTTAGAGTGACAATTTCACCAATGCCAGAATTGATTGAATAAAAATAACATATCATTAGATGTCATTAAAGATTTTGAACATTTATTAGTTATTTTAAATATATTAATATGTAGATTATGATTTTATTAGATAATATTATTTAATATATTAAATATATCAAGTAAAAAGCAATAAATGCAAAATAATATTGTACAGTTAAGGACAGCAAGCTTTGTAATATATTTTCTACATTACTTCTATAAAGAAAAACTGCATTTTCATGGCTTTTGATGCCTAATTTTTTATTAGCATGCTATTACTGAAATCATGATATATATAAAAATTCTCTTAGTAATGGCAAAATAATATTTTTTCAAAACTATTGCAAAATCAAAGATATGGGCTACTTTTTTTTTTGTTTATGCACTTAGCCATTAGACAATGATTTCAGTTCACAGCTATTTGAAAAGTCCTTAAACATGAATTCCATTGTTATAATGAAAAGATCATGAAGAAATAACTTCCACCTCTCACCAGGGTATCAACATTGCAACTGAGAGACTTGCTTGTGATTTCCTGTGACTTCCACTTCCTCGTCTATGCATTTCTTACCTTTTGCAAACAGAAAAGATATTCCTCTAAGCTTAAGCAAAATATGAGAATAATGAAAAGAAAAAACAACTTCTCTAAATTTCCCATTATTACTACAACATGCAAATATGTTGAACACCAAGACACACCAACACCAACAGCCACTTGACTGACACAAGGCATAACTAAACCTCAATAATTTAAAATTGTCCTTGGTGAAGCAGAAGGCAGAGATATTCAGTACCTTCTTCATCTCAGTTGTTATATGTGTACATTGCTACAGCAATTTCAGGACCCTGAAACCAGTGGGTAAGGAAAGTCTGGGATAAGGGAAGCTTACTCTCAGTTCAGATTAGGTATGATCTAAAAAACTGACCACACAGAAGATGGGGATGGGCACACTCACAAGTGCTGATGGAGCTGTTTGTTACCATTAAAATCCCACTCTTGAACATCTTTGAAAGTTCAGGGAGATCCCTGATGACTGGAAGAAAGGAAATGCTCTCTTTTCAAGGAAAGCAAGAAAGAGTATCCAGGAAACTGCAGTCTGGGCAGTCTCACCTTATAAAACTGATGAAAAACCAATCTAGAAACAGTTTCCAAGCACATGAAGGGCAAGAAGGTGATAGGGAATAGTCATCATGGATCTTTGAAGCGGAAATTATGTACACCCTACTGACCTTGTAGCCTTCCACAATGAGAAAACAGGCTCAGTACATGAGGGGAGAGCAGTGAATTTTGTCAACTTTAGTGAGTTTTTGACACTGTCTCCCATAATTTCCTCATAGGCAAGTTGATGAACCATGGGCTAGACAAATGGGCAGTAAAGTGATCACGGAATTTGCTGAATTGTTGCACTCAAAAGGTTATCATCAGTGGTATGAAGTCCAGCTGGAGGCCAGCCACAAATAATGTACCCCACAGGGCGCTATTGGCACCAATACCATTTAACATCTTCTTTGGAAGTCTGTACAATGGGGCAGAATGCACCTTCAGCAGGTTTGCAGAAAATGCAAAACTGGGACAAGTCTCTGATACACCAGATGATTGGAGAAATGAGCTCACAGGAACATCACAAAGTTCAACAAGGGTAAAATCCAAGTTAGGCATCTAGGTGGGAATAATGCCATCCACTAGTAAACATTTGGTTGAACTGGTTGGAATGCAGTTTGGCAAAGAAGGACCTGATGATCATGGTGGTTATCCACCAAGTAGCACAGAAAAGAAGGACAGTAGTATCCCAAGCTGAGTTAGGAAAAGCTTCACCAGAAGGCCAAGGGAAGTGATTTTTCCCCTCTACTCAGTCCTGATGAGATACATCCGATGTTTTGGGTCAAGGCCAGGGCTCCCCAGCACAAGAGAGAAATACACTTCCTGGAGAAAATCTGGTGCAAGACTGTGGAGAAGAGGAAGTTGTTGGGACATCTGTGGCATGAGCTGAGGATGAGAAAGCTGGGAGACTTCTGTCTGGAGAGAGGTCATGAAAAATGTTATCAATATGTATAAGTATCTGATGGGAGAAGCCAGACTCTTCTTAATGGTATCTAGTGACAGAGCAAGACTCAGAGGACACAAAGTAAAGCACAGGCAATTACACTCAAACATAAGAAAAAGATTTGGTTTGTAAATCTTTTTTTTCTTGTGATTGTAGTCACACACTGGAACCTACCTATGCAAATTGTGGAGTCTGTGTCCTTGGAAGTATTCAAAAACAAATAGGCACAACCCCAACCAACATGCTCTGGGTTACCTTGCTCTGAGCAGGAGGGTTGAATTAGATAAGGTGATTTCCAACCTTATTCATTCTATGACTTAGTTACCTCTATCCTTCAATGTTTTAATAGAACAGTTGTGGCCATGTTGGGATATGCATAAGCTTGGAACTTATTTTATTGTATTTTCTAGGTATCTTATACGTTGTTAATTTACTAATAAAGTACGAGTCCTCTAAAATGGAGCTTTCCTGCTTGCTTTTAGTTAATTAGTGAATTATGATATATTTATACTCCTATTAAAATTAATATGTAGGATTTAAGGAACAAATTCTTATGCCAAATAATGCAAATTTTATGTGTGCAAATAATTGAGAAATTAAAAACCTGAGCTTCTTTTTTATAATGAGTTTATAGATAAAATTTAATTACTTATGCCTTTGAGATAGAAGAAAGTGTTTCTTTTTTTCCTTCTTCATGTCTGAATTAATATGAAGGCAATGAACCAAATCCCACACTTAGGTACACAGGTATAAATTATATTTCTAGTTTCTGTATTTAATAATTCATAAAATTAAATTTATAAATAATAAATTTCCATATGTGTGTATGTAAAAATAGAACTTAGTTGGGAAGAAGGTCAGGAAGAAGGCAAAATTTAAATGCCCTCTAATTATAAAAGCAATCTATATACAGTACTAGAAAAAAGACAGATGACAATAACTTTGGTCAACTTCAGTAACTTGGGAAAAAGTTCTCTGGAATCCATAATTGTTATGGGAGCAAATAGGTAAAGAATAAGTTGTTTTGCTTATCTAACAATAGGAAGATAAATAGATTCTCTGGAGTGATGTTATTGTCTTTATTCTCATAGTTAGAAAAGGTTGTACAACTAACATTTGTGCTAATTCTAGTATTTACCAGTTTCATCTGAAAAAAGGAAATATCAAAATTATCACTAATTGAAAATCACCCTACTTTGTTGCACCTGTATTTCATTGCTGCACTTACACTCATTCTTCTGTTCACTTTAATTTCTTGCCCTTATTGGCCTTCCCCACTGAAATCATAGAAATATTTCCGCTGGCAGTGACAATTCAGTGTTTCCTCCTCTACAGTCCCTTGACTGATACTTGTGAAGAGACTCACACCTCAAATTGTGCTCAGTAAAACCCAGGCAGTTACAGTGAAACCTGAATCACTACTGATGTCTTTATTACTCTCTAATTATTGGCTAATTAGTGATAGATATTATGACTTTTGTATCATTTCAAATATTTGCTAACTTCATCAGAGTGAATTTAAAGATGGATTTTCTGTGGGGTTTTTTGTTGTTTTTTTCTTCTGTTCCTGTCTGTTAGAGATGATTGTCTGGTTTTCATCTGCTTTGCTTGCTTCCATTTGACATAATTTAATATTACTGTGATTCAGCATTACATTGATTCAATTTCTGAAGAAGGCACCTTCAGTGCTGTCTGTGCACAGAAACACTAGACTGGATTAACGGACAAAACTAACCCAAAATTATTTATTTTTCCTGTTGGATTTCAACCTTGCCCTCTACAAAATACATTGACTACTGCTTGTCAGCCATCCACAATATACTGTTTTACATGGTAGGAGCACTACAGAACTATACATGATTCAGTTTTATGAAAAATATATGCAGTAATGAATTTATTATTTTTAGGAGATCTTTTAGATGGATGCACTTAAACATTTCTAAAATCTTTATTGATATGTTTTGCACACTTTTTGCAGACACCACCACTACCACTTCATGCAGAGAACTTCAGAATTCCTACTACATAATTTTCTAAAACCAAGTTTCCATTGAGTCAAGCTTTGGTGAAATGCTTTGGACAGATTGCAGGGAAGGCTTTTCATGTCTCTCTAAGTAAATATGAAGTCTCCAACTCAGGGAAAGTCATGGAAATAGAAAGCCAAGACAAAGGGTGCATACAGCTTCACTCCAAAATACCGTATTTGCAGTTTTCAGTAGATGCAAGGTCTCTGCAAAAGGGTTTTTCACACCACCATCTTTTCTGAAGTTTCCCTTGATATTCTGTGGATATGCAATTCACCTGCTTGGGTTTGTTGAATAAACTCAAATACAATGTTTGTGGTTATAAAAGGGCTTCCATCTTTTACTCAATAATTAAGCTGAAAAAGAAAGTAAAAGTGCTTTGGATTTACAATTATTTAGTATGAATATGTTATAATGAGTTAGTCATCAGAATTGGCACTGATGCTCCTTGGGAAAATATTCTATTGATGGGTAATGAAACAGTGACATTGCCACAGCAGGGAAGGGAAAGTCGAAAGATCGTTCTCAGTCTGGTTTGCTTGATTAAGCAGTAGCCAGTGACATGGTTTAACTGTATTTACTTGACAATTTTTTTACTGCTGTGATTGATTGGTGGTGGCTAGAGTGTGAGCAAAGGACCAAAGACATCAGCATTTGTTATGATTTGGGGGAATGAAAGCCAAGAGAAAACGTGGGCAAAATAAAAACAACAAGTCACTTGTAGGCAGTAATCTACATTCAAACTAGACAATAGGGCAGACACTTCTCACGCCTTGGATACTCTCACCCCAGTGGGCACGCTATGAAAAAAGACACATGAAGGGCAAAAGTTCCATGTTAAAATGCAGGACCTTTTCTCTGCAGACAGAAATATAGTTATGAGGAAAAGCAAAAATCTAGGCAGAGTGCACTGAAATAAACATGCCTTGTGATACCATGAAATTGAATCAGTTTCAGATATGGTAGATTGTCCCAGTAGAAAAAATGATGAGAGACTCTCTATCAGTCTGAAATACCTCCTGAATCCTGAAAGACTTGGGTGAAGAGGCTCATCCTCTCCCCTGTCAACTTGTCTGGGGACAAATTCTACCATTACTTTCTTTCAACAAGATGAAATCTCTTAGAATAAGTCTCTGAGTCACAAGCATCCCCTAACCATTTCATCGTCATCTATATCCTAACAGGCCTGTCCAGCCTCTCCTTTAGTGACTTTAACCTTAGCAGTATAACTCAGGGTTACTCACTCCCATTTTCCTTCTTAAAGGTTTTTAAATCGCCTCTAATCTTCAGCACTTAAAGTTTGTCAGGGGCATTCTTCAATTCACAGTTTTCACAGGTTATTTTAAGGAGCCTTAGTTCTACATTTCTTTCCTTCATTGCCACTCTTCTAAATCTTTTCTGTTTAAGTCCTTTGGTCAGGCATAGTAAAATATAGCCTATTAACTAAGACGTACATTTATGAAGCAAATGTAAACTGTGATATAAAAATGCACAATCTCTGTAGCCTTGTGCAGGGAAGTATTAGGTAAAAGCATGTCAAATGAAACAGTTAACAACATGTAGTTTATTGATATGTTATAATTTTTCCAGTCCTAAAGGCAACTTTATAATCAAATCATCTAGTATGTGCAAGTTTAATTGATCCATATAAAATGAAAGAAAAATAAGGAAAAACTAGAAGAGAATTAAAAAAGTAGAACTAGAAATTCAGATAAAGAGTAATTTTCAAATGTGTATTGTCGCCATTGAGAGAATAGACTTTCTTTATTCACAGAGTGGATGTCAAAGCACAAACAATTTTAAAAATCTCATGAATCAACTATCAGGAAAACTGTTACAACTGGCTGAGCAAAAATTTGTGTAACTCCTCTGAGCTTGACCTCTGCAAAAGGTTTCTCTAGAAAATTTCTTCTTCCTCTTACTTCTTAAAATAAGTTTAACTAGTATAACTAAATGCAAATAGCAAAGCAAGTTAAATAGAAAGAACACATTCTTCTAGCTGTCTAAGAGTGGCTTTCAACAGGTAACTAAACTGAAATAAAATATTTGGTTTAAATAAGAATTACATAGCATGACCTCAATTTCACTGGTCTAGTGTGTAAATTTACACAAGCATTATATTTAGAAAGGGTAAAGACAAGAACTGCAATAGAAATATCTACATTAAATGCATATTGTAAAAGAAGATAAGATACAGTTTTGTGTTTTCATAAATTTATGGCATTTAAGACCAAAGAACTATTATATTGTGTCATTGTGTCACAGGCTATCCTTTTTCATCTCACTAAATCTTTTTAGAAGAATAGCTTGTCTTTGACTGAAGCATAGGTTGTGCTTACCAAGAGCACCTCTTGCAGAAAAGCATTTCATCTTGATTTAAAGCCATTAAGAGGTGGAAAATCAACTACCTTGTTCAGTAGCCTTTCTGAGAGAGTAATATCTGTTGTTTAACAGTGAGTGTCTTACTTTTTGTACCACTCAAGCATGTAGCATCAAAGCCCTTTTTGTTTTCTCCTAAACTAAAAAAAGCTGCACTATCCATTTGCATTACTGTTTTTATCTTTATAAAGTATTTACCTATGCACACAAGTAACCTTTTAATCTAATGTTATACTGAATCTAAGTTTGTGGAATATTAACTAATTGTTTTTCCCAAACTTTTAATATCCTTCTAAAATATGAACACAATTTTTTCAATGAAAAAAGTAATATATCTCTCACTAATGAAAAATTATTTGTCTGTTTAACCACATTGCCCCACTAGAGCAAACATGAGTTGCTAGTTTATCCTGACACTTCTTCCAAGTCGCTGCCTTTTAGAGATCCATTACATCCTCTGTCATTATGAATCCTTTTAATATGGAAATACATTCTGTTACCTTGTTTGATTTTCTTCACTTCCACAGGACTTTATACTTCTTGACGTCAAGCCTGAAAAATGAAGTGTAAAACAAAAACAGTAGAAGCTGTTAGTGTGGTATACTGTCCAAAAAAAAACCCCTAGCAGGTATCTTCCCTGCTGCACAGACCAAGAGAAGTATGACATTTTATTTATTAATAAAATCTTATAGGTGCTTTCCTGAATATTTGTCTGGAACTCATTTCATTTTGAACTTCTATAAGAATGCCAGTAAATAAATATTTCAAAACTCATATAAGGCATATTCTTAAGGTATGGAATTGGCAGAAAAAGCTAGTAAATTTTTTACCTTTAGAAATCTCTGTAGTAAATGAAAAATTATATATATGAATTGAATTTGTTCCTCTCAAAATCAGAGAAATATTGGAAAATCACTGCAGTTTTTCTGATTTCTGTGTCTGAGTTGCAATGTTCAGGATTATTAAAGCATACTCAAGTTATGTGAGACCAAAAATTCATGAAGGAAAACTGAGCAATTTAAAATAAACAAGTTAAAATGTTGGTTTGGGGGTTTGATTGGTTTGGTTTTTTTGGTGTTGTTTTTTTTGTCCTACTTTGTTTGTTACAAACCCCCTGCTGTTGGCAAGGACACCTTTCATCACTCCAGCTTGCTCAGAGCCCAATCCAGTCCGGCCTTGAACACTCTTACAAAACCCTTTCTACCTATGGATTCATGGACAGTACTGTACAGCAATGAAAAATGAATCTGCAAGTCAGCCTGAAAATAAGAAATTGAAAACTAGTTTCTCCAAATTAGTTCATGTAATGGCAATTGTATAAACAATGTCTAAGTGAAGGTGAGCCATAATCACATCCAGAGCATCCTCAATGTCATTCTTAATTAACTTTGTTCAACATGAGAAAAAAATAGCAAAATCTATGCAGTAGAAAGTTCTGCATTTCATCCAAAGGATTGTTCTGTGCAGTTTCCTATTGATTACCCTTGTGTATTTTAAGATCTCAAGAACAGAATATTGAAAGTGGAATATATTTTTACAATTTTTTTCTCACAAAAGAATTTATAAAGATTACCTATTTGAATTGAGTTTCTGCCTGAGTGTTTCTTTCGATTAATTCCATCCCAGTGGAAGGACTTTCTTTTTTCAGCTGTCTAGGATATCTCTCACTTGCAGATAAATCCACACAGAAAACTTAAAGACAGCACATTAATTGCACATTAAAATGAATTCTGACCTGTTCAAAGGTAAGAAGTCTGCCCTGGAAAATGTCTCTATGGTCAATAGACCTTTGGCATCTCATCTTCTAAAGATAGCATGTTCCAGTCCTGGAAGAAAGCCAGGTAGCCTGCACATGTGGGGAGGCAACCAGAACTCTGGCAGGGTGCCAAGCTACCTGATTGAATTCTCTTGCCTCCCACACTTCTTTGAACAGCCAACACTCAGAAAGGATGTTCACTGATCTCTAGAGGAAGCAAAATTTCTTGCTCATAAATCAGTCTGCAAAGAACAAAAGGAAGGCAATATGCTGCTACAGTGCCTTACGATGTGGGATTGTTTCAAGCTGTAAAATACAGTTGGTTCTAAGCATTTTAAGCTGCAGCTGCCCAGTTGCTGGATTTGTGGATGGGTAGGTAAATGCAGAGTTTTGTTTTCTATCTTTGTTGCTGAAACAAACTGCTTGTCAGCTTCTTGAAATGAGGTGTCTATGTGCTTGTCCTATTCTTTTTCATGAGCAATTTTGGAATAGAATTACTGGAAACATGACTTGAAACCTGTATTTAGAAAGTCTTCACATGTTGTCTTTCAGGTAAATTGGGTAAGATTTACATTCCACAGATACATTAATTCGTGTAGCTGTTGTTACAAGAAGAAATTAATTAAAAGGTTTTGATGATGGTGTCCCTTAAAGTACTCCTCATCTTCCTAAGAACGTGTACCCAGAAACAGACCTGAGAGATCTGAGAAGGCATCTGTAGCTCCAAAATTTGAGAACTGTGAATGTAAATTCTAGGTTAGTGCTTATCTGTGTCAGATGGCTGTGGTTTCCAGGGAGATACACCTTAAAAGTGTCTTTCCCTTTTTGTTTCCTTTTCTTTGCTGCATGTAAAGGATACAGGAGGACCTATCTCATCTTTTGCCAATTTTTCTTTGGGAACCTTCTTGTGCAAGAATATTTTTGAGTGGAAAATATCTAGGCACTCTGCTTCTTTTGCATAGTCATCACATACTGAGCAGCATGCCTACCAGTTGTAAGCTTCTGATATGTCTCAGATATATTGAAATTTGATTTATATGCTAATGATTTGAGTTAGAGATTCACCTATTAAGAAAAAAAAAGTCAAAAAGGAAACTAAGGTCTTATTATGACTGATACTGGTGTCTCTAAGACTCTGTAAAAAGATATAAGATGTAGAACAAATGATAGAGAAGATAAAGTACGACCTTATCTAATGGTATCATTTTTAAAAATACTTTGACCAAGACCTAAAATTAATTTCTGGAGAATTGAGAAAAATATGATTAAATAAATATCTTCTGAAATTATTTTTCAATTATGCGGAAAACACTGCCCAAAAGAACCCAACAAAGTGCCTTCTGCAAAAAGGAAAAGACCACAAACCAGCTTGTTTAATTAATATGATTTTTGGTGAGTCTGTCTCTGAACAAAATTCCATATTTCCAGTTCATATGAAGGTATATTATTTTTCAGCATTTTAAACTGCTGATTTACTTGGTCTGCAGTCTTCTAGACTTTCAGCTAATATCATGGTTTGGTCTCAGAACCAAAGGCCACTAATTTCATTCAGAGGGGTGGTAGACCATAAAAAAAAATTGAGGCCAATTAAGACATGAAGGAATACAATTTGGAAACCTGAATTTTATTGCATTTATTTCGTTTGTGACTTGTTTATTCTCCTTTATTATAGCTACAGAGGGATATTGTGTGGGATATTCATTAGTTAAATGATACATTCAAAATCTACAGAATCCTCTTTCAGAAACTGCATTTGTTGTTGGGCCATGACTTGTCAGATGGAGAATTTACAGGTCTTCTGCTATGCTTATATTTGGATGTATCTGTGTGGAAATGATATTTTGACAATTGACTTTTAGTTTCTGGGAATATTAAACTATTGAAACTATTTAGATTATCAAGTAGCTTTGACATTTGACAGTCAACATTTTCCATATTATGACATTTGACTGTCAAGAAAAGTCAATTTCCTCGGAAATCTCCATAATACAAGTCTGGGGTTTTTGCTGTTGTTTTTGGGCTTTTGGTTGGTTGGTTGATTTGTTTCAGGGTGGGTTGTTTTGAATTGTTTTAAAGGGAACTGGGTAAAGAGGTTTTAAATTTCAATTTTTTCCTAATTAATTTCATTTAACTGTAAGGATTCAAGGCCCTCCAGGGTCTGTACTCCAAACTAGCAGTCTCTTTATTCACTGATAGGCATTTCTATCCAAATAATACACAGGGAATGTGTGCAGCATGTGTGAAGACATACAGATAAACATGCAGACTACACCGCTTCCCTGATTGAATAGATATCCTGCCACCCTTGGCAGCTGCATATTTCAGACTTGGTAAGGATCAAAACTCTTCTAAGTCATAAGGAAAAACTGTGGAGTAGAAGAGAGTCTTCATTTTTATACAGCTCTTTTCACAGTTTCTCTTGCAACTGTGGCACAGCTTTTAAGAAGTTCTCACTGGACAACTGAATAGGGGAAAACACTGATTTTATGTCCAGTTTATACAGTAAATAGAGTACTGTTTGAAAAGAGCACAGACAGTTTGGTGTTGAGTCTAGGTAGGGTATATAACTGTGTTTTGTTGTGACTCTTGTCAGATAACTTATTTGTCTCACATTTACCCCAAAAACCATGATCAGGTGAGGTTTAACACAATCTAGAGGAAACAAATTTGAACTTGAATCAGGCACATGGTCCCCCTAGCTCCGTAACTTGGGCTTTCTGATAGCTCAGCCAACTGAGATGTGGATTTCAAATGCACATATCATGTTCTAAAAGAGAAGAATTAATTTATTGACAGTCTACTTCTACACCAAAATTAAAACCTTGTGGTTGTGCATGCAGTAAGTTTCATGCAAGCAGTAATTTTAAAAAATCTCTTCCCCATCTTCACCCAACTTTGAACGTTGGCTCCCAACTCACCTCAAAAAGACTCCTGGATCCTAGGAGCGTCACACAAGATAAGGAGGAGAAAAAAAAGAAGATCATAAAATAATCACATATTTACCAGTAAAAATATAGGTATGATAGTGTTGACATAATCATCACAAAGTTAGCAGGCTAGGATCATAGGCAGAAAAAATGAATTCTCAAAAGGAAGATCCTAAATTTCACCAATTTTCTTGTATCTGCAGGACACAAAATACCTTCTCCTCAGACTGTAGCTGTATATTAACAAGGACTTCTTCTACACATAAGCAAGTTCAGCATCCCTTGACTGATCATTTGTTAACAAATTTTTCTCTTCACTTATTTTCTTTGCTAATTTTTTTTTTTTAATTTTAATAAAAATGGATCTGGTGAGAAAAAAAGTCATAACTATCCCAAGGCAGTGATGCATCCAAAGAGTTGTTATCATTTTTCTGATGTGGCAGTGTGATTCTTGGTTGATTTGAGAGACAGGTGGCTTTCAGCTGAACACTGTAGAATAATAAGTAAAATTCAGCAGTTTAATCCAAGCCCTATCAAAGGAAGAAGAAAGACTCCTAATAATTTCACTAGTTCTTTGATTGGATCTGAACCAAAGCTATTGCAGGATCAAGGTGGGAACTGCAGCTCAATTTTATGTTTTAAATTAGGTGCTTTCTATGCAGTTACCTGAGAAAATTGCCTACACTCCTGATTTTGAGAAGATGCAAGCACATTCACGGGAATGCATAAGTGGAAAGTCTTTAAGGGCACACAAGTGCTTGTGCACAACAGAGAATTGGAAATAATTTTAAAAAATCAACTTCCTTTTATTAGTGTTTTTACTTAAGATGAGCATGTTAGACCTAATAATAAAATATTCTCTCACAAAGCAAAACAAAACAAACACCACCACCACCCACAAAAAAACAAAATTTAAAAGAAAAACAGAAAAAATACCTGATCTTTAAGGACTCTTCCAACCCAAGTTATCCCATGATTCTAAGGTTCCCACAGGTAAACGACATAAGACTTAGCTTCAAACTCGGGTCCAGTGCCATAGAGCAGATGCAAATCTGTTCAGTTTCTATCCACAGATGTTCTTCTAACAAGGGCTGGCTGTGCAAAATCAGTGAAATCCATTGCATAGAAAACATGTAGCTTCAGGTTAGTATAAAACACTTCACCCTGGAAAAAAATTTATTTAAGAAACTGTCAGTTCTGCCACTAGTGCAATTTATAACAGCTGACATAAAGATACTCTGCATTGGACGTTGTTCAAACATTTTAAAATCACTTCCCTGCTTTAAACAAATAAACCCTTGACATAATACAGTTAAAGGTCTCATGCTTCTCTTCATTACAGCAGACCTTTATAATCTGCTGTAGATGAGTTTGCATTTTCTTTAGAAACAACTTTCTGCCAACAGGGAAATTTTGAAAATAGTAATGAAGTATAAAAGCTTCATGAATTAAAAATAAAAAAAATAAGGTTTCCATCTCCTCATGTACACATGGAATACTGGAATTGATGAACAACACTGTTGAGGATACAAATAATTTTGAACTAGCTAACATTCAATTCTGCTGAAACATAACTCACAATTTAACTGGTAAGGACTAGACCATGCTTTATTTTTGTCTTCGATTTTACCTATCAAGATAACACTCTAAATAGAAGTAATCAGAGTGCAATGGAAGAAAGCCTTTCTTGTGATTACGTTTTAAGCCAAAAAAAGAAGCTGTTTTCAAGGGCTGCAACCAGACCTGCTTAGAGTAGGTGGAGGTTATTTCCGCTGACAATACTGCTATTTCTGTTCTGTCACGGTAAGTGGTAGGACAAAAAAAGCAAACCAACAAACACCAAAATACAACAAAAAGCTTAATAAAATGTAGCAAGGATACTGTTTTCTGAAGTTTGAGGGTTAACACATATGCCTCCACCAACATAAAAACAAAATGGTAAAGGATGTTGTCAGCACAGTCTTGAAAACAAATATTTTCCCCTCACTATTTCAACATGAGATTTTTTTCAGAGACTCATATCAGCTTTATTCCACTTTGTATTTGTTCACAGTTTGTACCTTTTGTCATTTTTCTAGGAGAATTTTTAATTTTCTCACTACATTAATTTGGTATGTATAACTTTTATAGAACTAGATTCTTTATCAGCTTTAATTTCTCCAAAGAAGTAAAAATTTTCTGGGTCTCCTATTATTCATATAGCTCTTTATTACCCCTTTTTGAGTTCTCATAATAATAAAGAAAGTTCCAGCAAGGTCTTGTACAAAAGCATTTCTCTCACAAGGGCCTTGATTGAAATTTCCTTGAGCTGGGATTGCTTTCTCCTTTATCATAGCGTGGAGTCACTCTGTGACCATGTAATATAGCTAGGACTTTTCTCCTCATCTGTCATTTCCAGTGGGTCGCAGCTTACAGAGAAAAATTGCATTACTGCACAAATGATCTTGTACTTCACACCAATAAATTTTGTCCTATTTATATTACTAGTGGACTGCACACTTCAGACTGAGTCAAAAAGGCCAGCCATTTCTTCCATCTGCAAATTATCCACAAAGCAAAAATGTATCGGTTGGCTTCACAGTTCAGAATCCAGGTTCTGCTGTAAAAGGCACTACGTCATTGCACAGGTCCTCCTCCTTCCTGGAGGAAAAATGTTCAAGAAACTGTTGCTATGAATGTGTATGACAGAACATGGCAAAATTTAGTAATATTTTCAGTTCGTAAGATAATTTTCTCTCTGAAATAAAAATTTAAAGAGTACAAAAAGTTTGAATTCTTCAAAGTTGCTTTGAGCAAGTTCAACATCTGCTTAATAAATTCATACTTTGATTTCAAATGTACATGAAGTCAGGACTGGAAAAGATCTAAAAAGCACTACAGTCTGAGTTCACAAATTTAAGAGAATAATGGTTCTTTAAAGAAAATTTATTTCAGAAGAAAACTGTTCTTTTCTATCAGTATATAATTGAAAGGAAAATGTGATATTAGGTGGTGCATTACTGTCTAAGAAAAAAAAGGAAGAAAATAAAGTCTGGGTTTTTGTGAAAGAATACCCTTTATGTGACAGATGTAAAGACACCAAAGCAATGGCAATTCAAATTCCTTGATGTTTTATCAAAGACAAATCACAGCCCCACTGTGTTTTTGTTTCACTTAAAATCCATAACCCTTTAGTGGAGAAAAATTCCTTAATGAAAGGAAACCAGGCTGATGGAAGAGACAACAAAGAAATACAGTCATTGAACTCTAACATTTATGCAATATGCAATGGTTTGAGGAAGGAAGGTGAGCTAATATATTATAGAATCTTCCAGTTATTCCAAACTCTTCAGCAAAAGTACAAAGTGTTCCTTTTGGGTCCCTTTCTGAAAGTCAAAATGAAAAAAAAAAAAACATACTGACATAAAATATTAACTTTCAATTGCATTCCAGGTATGTGGAAGCAAGGACAGAAATGTAGTGAGGGAAACCCTCATAGCCTCTTAATTGTCAGCATGAGTCAGCATGATTCAATATATTACCCCTCTTTGCAGAAAAAGTACTTGGAAACACATGAATCTGGATAACATCAGCCCAGCAATAAAGTACCAGATACAAAGACATTAAGCTCTGCTCATTTAGATTCACTGAATTTGACATGTCAGAGCAGGTAACCCACTCTCAAAATCACATTGTTAGATCCCTTTTACTAGCACGAAAACTTCTTTGATTTTCCCTTTTACTCCAAATTTGGGCAGAAACGTGCTAAGCATTGTTTGACATGCCTCTGGTCCTCTCCAAAGCATTTCTAGGACTCTTACTAGAAAACTGCAGCACATTTATTAAGTAGGAAATAGAAATCCATTGAAGTGCTTTCTGAGAGAGCAAGAGCAATGAGCCATTGCAACATCTAATTCACATAATACTGAGAGGAACTGCACAGGAAGAGTGAACAGCTGATGGTAAGTTATATCAGCTCATCCTTGTCAAGGAACCCATTAAGGGAGCTAAACTTGAGACACAATTGGATTACTGAAATTTCTTGTCTAACATCAGTGTTAATAAAGTAATAACAAATGTATTACAAAATCACAAGCAAATTGAATTCTGTCAATTTTCTGTTCTCTTTTTCTTTATGCTATATGTACTTCTTTCTAGTAAATAGAAAAGGATTTATTTACTTTCAAAGCATTCTTGAGTCAGGAATGTCCAAAATAATTTTAATATAGCAGGTTTAGAACCTGAAACTTGAAACAGTGGTGACGTTATAAAAAGCAGTGCAGTAAAGTTCACTTAAATAAAATTAATTTAAAGTTAAAGGAAATCCATTCCAGAGATGTTCATATATATTTCAAAATTAATACAATAAATTCCCATTTTTTGAAAAATATATAGTCAGCAAAACCTTGGTATGAAAAGCAGACTTATATAAGACTTGTTCCACCATCTAATGAGGAAATTAATATTTCTCCTTTACAGCAACAACTCCTCTAGATCCATACACATATGTTCCACCTGGCAAGGTAGTGTTAATTTAGAAGTCAAAAAATATTTGGATCTATTTGTACAATGTACCAGCACATACAGAGTGAGTCAATGTAAATACATTGACTTCTTCCTGTAATCAAACATATCCTTTAAAACAAGTGTTCTGAATATAAAGTCAGACTTTTTGGTTGTTATGCAATTCTCAGCATTTCTTTGAAAAACTGACCACTGAAACATTTTCCACGGACAAGGTATTTTCATTGTTGTAGATGGATTTTCAATAGTACTCGATTCATTTTTTATATCTGATACATAAGATCACAGGAAAGAGGGAGACATAGGGTAAATGTTTGAAATACACTCTTAGTAGCAGCAACAATAGAAAGCCAAATACACTGAGTAGATTAAATACATCAGTATTTAGGACTAGGGGTTCACCTAGCAGTGAATGCTGTGCTTTACAGCATTGAGAACAGAAAGCTCAGCTTTAACAAATTCCGATTTACCTCCCCCCCAACCATGCAGTTAGTTCTTGACCTAAGAAGACCTAAATCTAGCACATTATTCAGTTGGTTTTAGCTTGGTTCATTATGCAACAATCACACCATGCTCTCCTCAGGGTCTGGTATATGCCTGGATGGCTACTAAGGGTAGTAGACAGATGGCTTTTGAAAAGGATAAGTTCTAATAGACTGGCTAGCAGCAGAGATGACAAAGAGGTAAAGGTTATGTTGGGTTTTTTTTCTTTCTGAGATAAGGTTGAAGTAACTCTATGACTGGAGTTAATGAGTTTGGGCAAGTGTAAGTGCTTAGGCTAAATGTTTCGGGGAACCAAGCCTGATTTTCTAAGCCTAAGGCAAAGCATATTTAAATGTTTTATATTTTCTTAAGCTGTTTTTATCTCTTCTCAGCTCAGTATGCTAATCTCTCAGTGTCTTCAACTATTCACTTGTTGAATTAGGAGAGATACCAACACAATATACTCAATAAATTATCTGTAGGAGTACTCAAAGAAAACCAGATTAAAAAAAAAAAAAAAAAAAATCAGTCCTTCCAATCATGACAGGGAACTGAATGTTGCATGGCAAATACCTATCTGTATAAGCATGCCTCCAGATATTAAAAAATTTAAATGAAAAATGTTGGTACCTACCTTGATAAGATTAGCAAACTGATGAAACTGACATTCATATGGCAATAGAGACAGTATCTGATTTGAAATCATAAGAATTATATAAGGAGAGCATATTCAAAATTGTATAAGGCATCTAGAAAAAAAAAAAGTGCTCTCTTTAAACGCCATGTTGAACATATTATCCAGTCTTAAAGTAATATGCCTACCTGAATGTATATGGAAGCTTCTATGACCTTAGATTATCCATCTCAGTGCAAAGAATGCATGTAAGTACTTTACACACTTCCTCCTTTTTTATGTTATCTTTAACCCTTTGCATCAAAATATGCACACAGTAACTTCAAAAGAATTTCATTGTAAAGCCTTGCAACAATTAACAGCAGGTCCTTGCTTTAACAAGTCATCAGCAGTGAGATATTGCCTGCTCAGAGAAGTAACTGTGACCTGAAAGCTTCAGTCCTGAAAGCACTTCAACCTACATAAACTATTTTTTATACACCTGGCTTGTTGATGCATTACATCATCCCATTCATTTTTTAATGTGATTGCTGCTTTGAAGGTGTTAAGGAAATAGACTTGATTTTGACAGTTATTTCCTGGGATTCGGGGAGTGTGATTGTTAATCTCTTGCAAAAGATATTTCCATTATTTGAATAAATCATAATCTGAGGTTACTTTTCTCTTATCACTTTTCTTTTGACTTATGAATTCTCTTCTTCATTTCCTTTGAGCTCTTTTACTAATTGACAGGTGGTCCTGATTCGGTTCACTACAGCAACCTCTCTCAAGTTACTGGATGACTCTCCAGATGTTTAATTTCATCATTTTGATATGCTTCAGTGACTTTCTAGGCTACTTCTATCTAGCACTGGTACACTCATCTCTCTCTTCTATTCTTTTCTCCCATTAGAATAAATGGCTTGGTGGTGGTTGTTGTTGTTGCTGTTGTCTCACAATTAAATTAATTCCCCTGGCATCAACTTCATGATTTAAAGAATCCATCAAAAGGTTAGTCATGGAGAACCTTCAAATCTCATAACATTTCTGTCTGAAATATGAATATCTTTGTGACATCATGTAAAATTATGATGTTTGATAGTACAAAAGCCAGAAATACATTGTGACCCCAGTGTGAATTAAGTTCCTTTTTTTACAGACATACAGAAAAAATGACTGGTATTTATGAATGCAATAATAATGTCAAAATTTTGGGTGTAAAATGCCTTTCATTTATTATCCCTGGCCACAATAAATCTTTTTTTTTTTTTGTTTGATATGTATGACACCTATAATGACAAAATGTTCAGATCTGTACCATTTTGTCAAGGGAACATTTTACAGGCTCTGGATAAAAGAATGTAATAATTGCTCTGCAACACCTGAAGACTCCTGTAAATTGTCTTATGCTGCCAGCTTTCCTGTATTATACTTTACATGCCATAGATCTCTGGATGAACCACAGTTTTTAAGATGCCACTTACTTATTTAATATATTTCTGTGTGTTTGACAGTCCTGAGTTAAACTGATTTACTTCTGGTTCTATTATATGTTGGCTACCCTACCCAGGCAAATATCTGCATTCAGCTAAAATTTAAACCTACGAATATTCATGATGTAATCTGTTTTATTTACCACTTTCGATTCATGAAAATTTTTAATCCTTGTTCTTCAACTGTGTCCAGTGTTAAAACAAAATCATGTGCAGATTTTTTTTTTCTAAAATTCCACAGTTCTTTAGAACTTGGATGCATATCCAAAAAATTTCAAGGGACCTCTTTCTTAAAGCCGGTCTATGACAAATTTCCTCACAAGACTTACAAACAGGCTTAGCTTTGAATTGTCCAGATAAGGTTTGTCCTAACTTTTGAACTGAACATTCTGGGAGTCACCACTTACTGCTCTTTTCCATCTCAAGGAATAACTGCTTAGGGAAAAGCATCCGTTTTAAATTAAAAACTACCTTAGTTATCAAGAGAAAAGAGCTCTCAACAACAGAAAAGTATTTTCTTTCCCTACTAGTTCATACATCAGTTACTCTAAAAAGGTAATGCAGGACTGTGTATTTAATTGAGAACTAGAGGAGTGTTTTTCAAGGTGCATGCTATGCCAAGATCACAGTAGCCCACTATTCCCTCTTCTAGTTTTTTCATGGGTTTAAGAGCCTGTACACATGGTTTAGAGTCCATACATGCAACTCTGTTTTCTATCACTGTCATATGTCAAATGTCATGGATCATAAGCTCCTAGTGTTGTTTGTTTTGGAAGCGGCCTTAAAAAACCTCCAGTTCCAACCCCCTTCCATGGGTAGGGGCACCTCTTGCCAGACCAGGTTGCTCAGAGATCCATTCTAATCTGCCCTTGAACATTTCCAGAGATGAGACGTCCTCTCAGTGTTTCATCAGTCTCTGTGTAAATAATTTCCTCCTAAAATATAATCCAAATCTACTCTTTATTATTTTAAAACCATTACCCCTTGTCCTACTATATGCCCTTATGTCACTCTCCATCTTTTTTACAAGCCCGCTTAGGTACTGCAAGGGTCTTCTAAGGTTTCTCCAGAGACTCCTCCGTATTGAACAACCCCAACTCTCCCAGTCAATCTTTGTAAGAGAACTACTTAAGCCCTCAGATCATCTTTTTGTTCCTCCTCTGGACCTGCTTCACCAGCTCTATGTCTTCCTTGTGCTAAGGAAGCTGAATGTAGTACTCCAGGGGAGATCTCATGACAGCAGAGTAGAGGGGGACAATCAACACCCTTGTCCTGCTGATCATGTTATGTGTTCAACTATCTGTTCCAGTTTCAAGTATGGGCAAACAAAAAACCTCATGCCCAATAAAAATGTTAAATGTTGAATAAAATTATTCCAATTCAATCATGAAGTGAGTATCTGACATTACAGAAAATCTTAGGTCTTATTTTTTTAAAATATGATCCGCCTTTTTTTTGTTTTCCTTGATATCAGGGGACATATAATTTGGGGGGGATGGAGGAAAGAAGGTTCTAGTTATAGTGATTTCCTGACTTGAGAGTGTGAAGTTTCACAAGTAAATGAAGCTCAGCAATAATAGGTACATGCCAAAAATGTAGGATCAAGAGTAGATATTTGGGAACACCTGTAGTAAAAAAAATTATTTACAGGGTCCAAAATGGCCAAGTTGTGTATCTAACTAAAATGAGAAGATGTCTTTGTGACTGAAATTAAAGCCAATAATTAATGGTGAAATTATTTAAAAGTAAGATAATTTTCAGATGAAAAAGACAAAAATTTAAAGCTTCTTTTTTTTCTATTTAATCAGTCAAAAATAGTCCTCCGACATAACAGTAGTGAGAGAAAACGAAGTGTGAAGTCACAGTACAGTGTGAACTTTATCACATACTATTCTGTGAAAAGTAACATTTGGTTTCTTAAAGAAAAAATAAATTTAAACAAAACAAGAAAAATAGGAGTCATCACATTCTGATTTTATTCCTGAACTGCAAATTTACAAATGTCCTTAGAGAATTTGGGTGTTATAATGAAATCTTAGCATATCACTTGCACATACCTCCATGATATGATAGCTGAAAGAGGCATTCAAAAATCCTGGTGATTGTTTAAGTCAGGGAAGAAAATTTTGAAATTTCCAGTATGAAGGTAAAGTACCTTTTATGACACTCAGTACTTATATGCAAATATTAAAAACATTACTGTAGAGGTTCCATGGTTAAAATTATATCTATGAAAACCACACTGGTCTAAAAAACCCAGGTGGAACATTTAAAGGAAGATTTATAAAGATTACCATATTTATATAACTGTTTTATCTGTAATAACTTATACATGCATCATGGCTGCATGAGTCTTAAGTAAGAGTCTGCCAGCACATTAAGTGCTTCACTTATTGTACTTTCATGTGATGATTTATTTAACATTTGGGAAGTTTTGACTTTTTTCATTTCTCACATCTAAGTGAGAATCCACCAACAGCTAGTTTCATTCTTAGTTGCATTTTTAATAGAAGCTTTAGAACCATAGAACTTCTGTGGAAGTTCTGTAGTCTGTCTCATGGCAGTTTCATTAAATGGCAGCTGTTTTTCCTATAAAGATCAAGCCCTGGAAACAAAAGATACAAATGCAAGACAATAAAAACAAATGGACTTACAGACAACTTTTAAATTAAATGTTTCATTTTTTCTAAGTCAAGTGATAGACATGCTAAGAAAGGTTTTACAGATTAATATATGCCACAAAGAATACTTTGGTTCACAAAGATGAAAATTCAGAAAATGTTGACCTTCTTGTCTTAGTTTTGGTCTTCACTGACTAGAATGTTTACACTGGGGCAGTACATATATTACTCCTGTATCTGTTAGCTCCTGTTATTTTCACTGAGAATTCGATTCATGTGGCCAACAAATTTTAAGATACAGATTATCCCAAGATAGACTTTCAGAGGAAAAATAAGTTGGAATAGGGATTACAGGCAAGTACAGTTACAGTTTGTAGCAAAACAATGCTGCAGTGAAGAACGTGGCCACGTTTAAACTTCTTGAAAAAATACGTAATTTAATAACATGTTAATATATAAACTGAGGGAATGGCATGAAGCTGTGTGAGAGGAGGTTTAGGCTAGATAGTAGGAAAAGGTTCTTCATCAACTGGAACAGGCTCTGCAGGGCAATGAGGAGCATCAATCCTGCCAGAGTTCAAGAAGCATTTAAACAATGCTCTCAAGCACATGGTGTGACTCTTGGAGCTGTCCGGTGGAGTGGAAGGAGTTGGCTCTATGATCCTTGTGGGTGTCTTCTAACACAGGATATTCTATGGTTCTATGTTTTATTAGACTTCATATAACACTGAGAAATAATTTCTCTCATATGCAAAACCTATTTAATAAATTCATTAATTTGCCCTCTATGTCCAAATACTGTTTTCCTCCAACTGGTTACAGTTAAAACACACAAGGTATCAAAAATGGCTAAAACTAGTTAATTGATGATTCCCTGGTTAGAGCAAATCTGTAATCTGGCATCTCATGCATTATCTGAGCCCATTAATTTTGTCATATGACATGAAAGGGCTCCTCATTTGGCAAGAGAACAGACCACTATAATAACTAACAGCATGAATGTTACAACCCTATATGTGTCTGAAGCTGCTTTTAAATTTCTGTAAATTAAATCACCCTCATTCTCTTAGTCCGAGAAAGGGTAAATGTCAAAGACAACCAGAGGACCAGCTTACTCTGGAACAGCCCATCTTTCTTCTCTTTTCTGTGCCTGCCTAAGTGCAGGATACCTTGACTGTTGTATTTTTGATTGATAATATCATATACTAACATAGATTCACCTCATTATGCTTGCAATCCATCTTGTTCATGAGCTTATTTAATAAACTGTAGCCTCTTGGTAAGATAGCCATAATCAATGTGCATAAACTAATTTTTTTTATTAGTTATAATTATACGAGGTCATTTTTATTGGTGAAGCTAGATTGATAGATAGCTCTGTAATTGTTTTCAAAGACACAGACAGCTATAATACAATTAAGTGACAAAGGATTGATCCTTGCTACATTGAATCAATTGAAACTGATGGCACGCAGAAAGTCACAGAAAAGCTCAATAGACTTTAGAATTTAAGCCTAAACTAAAATCAGCTCACAGGCTCTCCACATTTTTCCCCAAATTCTTGTTTTACTCTGCATTTAATAAAAATATCTTCAAAATTTTAGAGTTACAACTGCGTTTTTTTTCTAATGGACTGATACAACAGATATTTTAAAAAGCCATTGACACAGTCTTGTCAATAGTTTGGATTTTTTTGTTGGTGCTACAAAGCAGAAAGGCTAAAATGTTATCTAAAATTGTGAAAAATCTAACCCTTTATTTCAATGTGACAGATGTACTTGCCTTGAGCACTAACAAGGCATAGCTAATTACTGATACAGTTGCAGAAAAGACACTCTGGCAGTCATGATCTATGAGCAAATTTGTCTTCCAAGTGTCAAGTCAACCAGAGGTTACAGAGGATCTTGGGCACTGGGTGGGTTATAAAAAAATTTTTGCACATTCATTTTTATTGCTGTAGGGGAAATATTTCACCTTCAACTCAGATTATGTCAGAGGTCCTTCCATTCTCATAATCCTTCCATTAAAGGCCCCAATATTTACTTCTATATACTGGCAAGAGGTCTGTAATCAAAAAGATCTTTGAGATATCATTTTTCTTAAGTTATTTCATGATGTTGTTATGATACAGTATGTATTCTAATGATGTCAACTAATGAATAATTAAATCACACATCATAAAAATTCCACTTTTTTAAAAAATTAGAATCTGTAGAAGTGCTACATGTGTACCTATTTTAAAGTGACTATTTTCAAAATATCTGAAGCTTTATATTTTCCTATAATTTCAAATACAATGAAGATTTCCAAGAACTTGCATTTTGGTGGAAGTAAATGACAAACTGATGGTAATGAAAAAAATTATATAATAATATCACAATTTAATTTTTAGCAATATGATTACTGAAATAAAGAGGAAACATAGCTACAAAATTTTCTATTATCTTTATTGGAAGATTAATATAACATAAATATTGAGGATATTATCTATCCTCATTTTCTAAGGGCTTGAATCTTGAGATAAAAACATTCTCCTTTTCTTACATCTGAAAAGGGTTCCAATAAGACTAAACAAATATACTGTTCTTTATCAAGCTGAAATAGTTATTACTATTTACGATATATGTGAGTAGGTATTTCTAATGGTCAAAGAGTTTTCTCACCGCTACACTGGCAGGTGTAATTTCAGGACTGATATATACTAGTAATTTGAAGAATTTTTTAATCAGCATTTACTCTCCTGAAGTACACACGTTACCTGTATTTATTTCACAGATATCTGAAATCTCCTATAAAAGCTATCCCAATGCCTTTGGGTGTAATAAGATTGAATCATTTGGGTCAGGTCCCAAATGGGATTAGGCTTCCTGGCACAAAGCATTGCAGCAATTCAATGTCAGGCAATGAGCCCAGGTGTGTAATTCAGGGATTTCTTACATTCCCACATTCCATGTGCAATGAAAAAGAAAAACTGGCACTTCATAATGGGACAAGAAGTGTGACAAAAACTACTTAAATCAGGCAGTATGAGCACCAAACCCCCAACATAACGAAACTTCATTTCTCTTTTCTGCTTTAAGTGCTTGTATCTCACCAAGTTTTTGAGCTTAAAACAATTTCTCCCACATTTTTTGCTTAAACCACAGTGACCATTTGCAATGACTTTTCCTACACTCAGTGAACGCAGCAGGAAAATTCATTTCAAGAATATAATTGCTTTCATGAATTTCAAATTGACTTCATACTTTTGATATAGAGATATGAACCACTAAGAAAAAAACCCCTGTTTGTTTATTCCCCTCTCATAAATCTTGTGTTACAGATTGCACAGAAATGCAGCTCCAGTTGGAGAAATGGAAGGTCCTTCTTCCTGAGTTTTGCAGCTTGCTTTAGGTCTTTCACGTAGAAAAAAGGAGTCCTCACTTTCAACCAAGAACACCAAACCCAGTTCCTCTCTTGTAATAATAAGAATTGTAATCATTACGATTGTGATAAAGTTAAAATAATATTTTGTTCAGTATTCATCGAGTGAATATTTCAGTTTTATTTTCTTTTAAAGCATTATGTTACATTAAAGGACATTTTATTTAAAAAGTATTGTCTTTCATTTTCATATCATACACTTTTTAACTGATGCTTTACCATGGGCTGAGTTGCTAAAAAACATTAAATGAGAATTTTTTCTTCTTTTTCAGATTTGTCTTTTTGCAAAGGTCCATCAGAGCTCCAATTTATAGATCCAGTTGCATTAGTGCAGTGTAAGAAACACTCATACCAAGTCATACCCACTAAGTGGATACCCAGAGCGGGAGTTTTGGTGGTGTACCTCTGATCATTTGACAAATTCAAATAACAAGAAGTTTTCTCCACCTCTATTCTCTGGGGAAACAGAGAAGAGGCTATCTTCTTTTTTGTTTTGCATGCTATCCCTAAATGTTTGTTTTTCATGCTCTGATATGGAAAAACTAGTGAAAAAGTTCCCCTGCTTGAGTGAGATTTGCAGAGGAGTACTGTGGCAGTCTATAGACAATATGTACAGGGAGAAGTTGAAGGGTATACTTTGTAGGTAAAAGGAAATGATGGGCATGAAAATGGCTTCAACAAAGAACCCCATTAAAATGGTTATGACTTTTATCACCCCTGCTAACCTGACCATCTCCACTAGGGCACAAGTGATCCTTAACATGTGGGGAATGTACACTACTGACATAACGCAAATGTCACCTCTCCAAACAGGGAAAGTTCCAATTAATTCTTATTAATTTTACTGACCTATTTTTCCATCCCCAAAACATCTTTTTAAAAATATGCATGCTTCTGCATTGCTAATATAAGAAAAAAACCAACCAAACAAAGAAAATCCCTTGGCCAGAGTGAAAAACTAAGAGCTCTCTCTTTGCTCTCTACAGATGCTAAATGCATGCACCATAATGTAAATAAAGTATATTAATATGCATTTTCATTTTGTGCAGTGCTTTAACCATAACAATTTTTCTGATAATATTGATGCAATAATATCCTGCTGTTAAACATTTATTCCTGACTGAACTTCAATTCTCTGTCCTCTCATCTGTGCCAACACAATGCTGGGGCCATGATGTAAATAGGACTGGTGAACTAATCCACACTGAAAGTAATTCTTCATTTAATAGGAGCTATGATATGCTGCAGGTAAATCCAGAAGTGTAATGTTAGTGTACTACGTTATGTTCTGATGAGAATTAAATAAAGGGCTAGCTGAAATATTGCTGTCAGCACAGCATCTGCTCATTTGATCTTTTAGTCATAATAATCGTGCTAATTTGCAGCATATCGAAGCAGACGTGGAAACTAACATACACAGTGCCTCTTCTGAATATTCCCTATGAACTGCTCATGAGCAATCTGCAGGCCAAGAATTTATTCACTGAGGAAATAAATGAATATTTTCTAGGTAATGAATAAATCCACAAATTTTGCCATATGTTTGTGGACAACTGGTGAACAGAAAAAAAAGTTGGTGAAATTTAACCCAATAAATAATTCATTACAAATTGCTTGCCTAGTCTAAATTTAAACCCACAGATTTAACTACCTCCAAGCTCTTTTTTATGAGTAGCAGTAGCATCCAGTGCTTTCATTCATTATATACTTTGCCATCACCCTTGGTTATCATCAGAGGCCTTACATTGAGGCAGTAGAGGAAGAGAGCAATCCCTTCTTGTTAAAATGTTTAATCAAGTTACATTTCACCTCACTGTTTCAGCACTGAAACCATCACTTGCATCTGAATGACAATGAGACTAAGACAGATCATAGGCATAGAACAATGCAGTGGGTTGGCTGCCACTTAATTTGCCTCGACCTCTACTTTGTAACCTACCACTACTGAATTTTAGAGGAAAAATTACTAGAGATAGACAACCTGGCAGAGTGAAAGTCAACATCATCATCTCTCTCCCCGCAGGTCAATAGTTCAGCATCATCATTCCGGAAGAACTAATCTAGTTTCTGAAACCTATTTCTAAGTGCACAGTGGTTATCTGAAAGAGAATCTGGAGATCTTTTTTAATGCTATCAAATGGAGGAAGTAAAAGCAAAACAGAAGAATATAGAAATGAACTT
Organism: Cettia cetti; assembly: GCA_013401135.1. Lineage (NCBI taxonomy): Eukaryota > Metazoa > Chordata > Aves > Passeriformes > Sylviidae > Cettia > Cettia cetti. The sequence continues at coordinate 35,110 of VZUI01054662.1, forward strand.
CCACTGCCCTTTTATGTGGAGAGAAGAGTTATTTAAGATCAACTTTTTTACTTAGAGCACAGGGATCTTTTGTATAATCCTTCCCAGGGATGTCTTCTTGAGTGACTTATTTCACTTTATTGACCTAAGAGTGGTTTACATCTGATAAATAATGAAGAAAAATAAAAGCTCAGGAAGAACAACTTGCTATGAACACCATCCTGGCAAAGAATATAATGGCTGTCACTATAAATTATCCAGAAAACTAAGGTCTTAATTTACTTTCATAGAAAGAACAGCAAAAAAAGAACGATCTACAGATGCACTGTCTTAAAATAATATAAATAACTTATAAATAAAACTTTCTTTCCAGCACAGCTTACATTTTATCAATTTTCCTAATTTACTCCTTGCCTAAACAATACTGCAGATTCAAATGGTTGATGCAGATGCTAGTGTGTGAGTTTTAATTGGTTTGATATGGTTCAAGTCCTGCTGTAGTCTCAGGAGGGAAAACAGAGAGAGACGTAAATACATACTGAGCAGTGAGGTCTTTTTTGACTCTGCTCAGGATGACAGAAAAATTGGTACACTTGGAGCTTTGCTCTAAAGATCTTACTTTCAGACAAGCCAGAGAGCTCTAAAAAGGGTCATTTAAAGGGGATTATTGTCTATAAAACTCATTTTATATCATTTCATTCATCAAATAAGTGAGAATCTGCAATTACCCTACAAAGTCAAAGGTTATTTTAATATGTAAATACATAAAGGATCATTATTTAACTTATTTTTTCAACTGTTTGAAATCTGCAAACTTTCAAGCCCTAATCTTTGGTAACAAGCATATTCATATAACATCTACTGACATCATTGCAGTCAGCAGTGGGGGGAAATATTGAGTTTTCAAAATTAATTCTAAGAGCCCTAAATTATCACTCTAATGTAAATCTACCTTTTTGAGTCCTTTCCTTTGAGACTTGGCTTCTTAGACTCCTTTTCAATTCAAAAGTGAAGAAACTTTGAAGAAATGCTCCCAGTTTTACTGAATTAAATATTTACTGTAAGTGTTTAGATGAATAGATCTTGATACATGTAATCTAATCTCTTTAAAAACACTGATTTCAAAAATTAAATGGAGACCTAGATTACCACCAGGGATATAACAACACAAGGTACCCTGAAGATGTTGCCTATTGATCACCATCAGATATATGATTTGATTTTGTATATATATATATCCTCAAAAAAACCCATTGAGATGTTTGACTGCTTTTCAAAAGGCCTCCATCCACCTTCAACCATATATTTTTCAAATTGAAAAAAATTCACATGTACATGAAGTTCACGTATTTGTGTATTTTGGTTATTTGAGGTCAATGATGTCAGTAGCCGAATTTCACATATCACACCCACAGCAAAAGACCCCAGAACAGCTGTCTCCTTGCCTCTAACTTGGCAGCTATTGCAGCTTTTAAGTAATATCTCAAAGCATCAGTTTGTTCTTTAGCCCAGCTACTGACATTTTTGTATTACGCTAGAGTAATTTCCAAATTAGTATGCCTCTAATCACTGCTGTAGTTAGAAAACTTTTAGAGCATATCTGAATGAGTAAGCAGCACAAAAGGATGTTACTTTCCTCTCCCAATATATGATTTTCAAGCTAATCTTAATTCCCATGTCTTGACTTCTGATTCTTGAACGTTTGTGGTAAAATGCTTCCTTTCTTCTTATAAATGAAGGTAGCATTAATTGCCAAAGTATGAATTTTTCTGTTTACTGTGTCTCCAGTAATGTGCAATAATACTGCCTTTTGTCTGTTTTCTTTCTATTAAAAAATAAGGTAGTTAAAGGATTAAAAATAGTGCTAACATAATTAAAGAAAAATAAATAAAGTTGGCAAGCAGGAGAAGCAAAACTTTTAAGTCAGAAAGCTAAATACAACAAGGTAATGAAGAAGGAGATGTAAAATTTCAAGTAACAAGTCAATCTAAATAATTTAAAGCCAGACAATAGACAGATTAAATTCCTTCTGTCTTCCATATTGTTATACTGATCTCAAAAATGTAACCTCTAATAAAGTACCACTATATTCAAATTATATTTTACTCCTTTCACAATTTACAATAAAACGAGCATAAACTTTAAGACCACATTTCCTAAACAATACATGTAGAAACATATATGTACTCAGCTTTTCAGAAATATTTATTCAGAATTTCTGAATATTCTGAGGAATAACTATAAGGTGAGGCCAAACAGACAAACTAGTCAGCTAAAGTTTAGAGCAGCATTTTGAGTTTTTGTACATACCATTTACCTCGCTCATGGCTCAAGGAAAAGGAGATAATCTTAATTAATTATTTTAAATAATTTTTCATTATTGTGATGTATACCTACCAGTTTTTTTCAATTTAATTATACTACTATAATGGTATTTTATACATAGGATTTTGATTAACCAAACACATTGAATATATAGAATGTTTTTGTGGAAGAACTAAGACATTACAAAGAAGTCAACATAAAAGGAATAAAAGAACAGACCACGCCTATTTCTGATAATCAGTGAGAGGTGATTGCTGGAAAACTGGCAAAATAAGGTCCTGGTAAAAATGCATGTAGTATTACAAAACCAAAACTCAGAGCCAATGAAATTTAGCTCCTAACACTTGGAGGTAGGTCCCTTTTTACATTTTGCTATATTAAAGCACTTGCCCTTTCTTATTTATTTGGAAATTGATAGATCATTTTTGGCAGGCTTTAGTGCATGAACGCAGACTTGCTTTGCAGTTTACCCAGTGTAGCAGTTAATGGTAAGCCTCAGAGATCAGGAAAAATAGATCAAATAATAAGAATAAGTAGGTTCTGTGCCTTTTGTGTTTTCCTTTATTTCTCTAAAGTGGTCAATATAATATTTTATGGAAGTAAATTTAGGCTCTGATCAACAGTAATGGAGGTCAGGCTTTGGCAGTTATATAAATCCGATGAGGTTAACTAGCCCATAAAAAGTAAGTGCTGAAGTGTTCATTTTTCTGTGGGTTATACTGCTAGGTGACTTGCTTTTCCTGTTCTAGCCATTTTAATACAAGTTTCCACAGCAAAGAAAATGCTAAGTGATTTCTGGAGAAGACAAGAAATAAAAGTCACTGTAGCTTTTATATGACAGATAATATTTGTATATAACAGAATGACCCAAATAGAGTCATTCTATTAGCTTTTTTTTTTCCTACAGTGAAAAACTAAGAAATAGATCAGATGGAATGATTATATATTTAGCAACCATTTTTTAAAGGACAGGTGAAATACATCTTTCTTTCCTGATGGTATATTTGATTTTGGGATTACAAAGCTTTTGAAAATATTGTGGGGTTGGTTTGTTTGGTTGGTTGTTTGATTGATTCTGAAGGCAAGAAATAAAATAGAAGCCTGGGATCCAACTGATTATTAACTTCCATTTTCCACTGACCAATGACAGGATGTTAGAATTTGACTTTTTATTATTTTTTCATAAAATATGCAGTATTTCCTCATAACTTTACACTAGACTTACTTTCTTCAATTATTTCATTTCACTCGGATTTATGCTGGGAATTTTCCCTGTTTTGTGTGAATGAAAAGTTTGTATGTGGGCAATTGTGCCAGCAGAAACTTTCCCTTGTGAGAGGCATTTGGATCTTCTTTATAACCCTTATTAAACAAGCATATCCTCTTCAGCTTCCAAAACACACTGCATTTACAAGCCGAAAGTTACACACTTCAGTTAACATATTTTAGATGGTTTCTTCTGAAAAAAAAGAGGGAAAATGAAGCAGTATTTAAATTAATTTTACATTTTCCACTTTCAAAAGGAACAATTTTGTCAGTGAACTTAATTTTTTTTACATATGGGAACAGGTATACAGTGACTAGAGCATTTTGGAAATACATAATTCCAGATTTGTATGTATAGTCCTATTAGTTAGCAGAATTGTTCATAGGATGAATATTTAAGAGTTTTACTCTTAAGGCATAAAGGTCTTTAAAATAGTAAAATCTGGCACAGTTTTGAAATTTGCAGACTTTTAGGAAAGCATTTTGCCCTTTTGAATTCAGTTTTCTATGTTTTTCATAAACAGTTTAAGTAATTAGATTTTAGGGTTTTGAAGTTAAATAAATTTCACGAGGAAGTGGTAACACTGACTATATTCTGCACAGTTTACTGAATTTAAAGAAGCATTTTTATGGTTCCAGCTCTTACATCTATCTCTGTCATTGACCTTTCAGCAGGCAGCTGAGCTATCTTAGCCTTTTTCGTCTTTCAGCTCCTTAGTCTTTTTAGTCTGTAAAGCCTTCTAGAGGAGCGTCTAGCTTTTACGGGGTGTGCAAGCAGATCCTCATGTGGTGGATTCCCATTGAGTAGCTACGACCTCTGGCTGATGTCGTTTTACAGGTAGCAAACAAGAGCCACAACATCACAGGCTGGAGTTCTTCCATGCAGATTACAAGTCTCCCAAGAAGTTCCTTTTAGCTTTGCATAAAAACAGAGGCAACTTTTAAAAATGCAGATAATGGTTTCTTCACAGAAAAGTACGAATATCACAACAGACCGAGTATTAAATAGGAATACTATGCATATATTTATGAAATGAGAGATATCCTCAGATAAAGTCATTATGATATGATAAATAATCACTGTTAATCTGAATCTATTTCTCTGCAGAGAAATTTCTCTGCATTGATTTTTAAGCACTGAAATCAATGGGAACTTCTGCTTAAAACCCAACTGATGGTGCAGCCATTGATGGTTTACATTTATTCACTCCACAGTCTGAGATTTTCACTTGATTGTATTTTGGATTAAGTGTCAAGTTTCTAGAATTGTAGCCCAAGTGTGATCTGATAAGGCATAATGCCTTATAAGTTTCATTTCAGGCAAGTTCTACTCCAAGTAACAGCTACATAATCTGACTTATTACAGTTCTCCTAATGGCAATTAATTACTCTATGATCACACACACTGTTACCCCCCTGAAGACCAGAATTTCTCGACTGGAATTTTTTAATTGAATGTGGTAGCTCTGGAGTTCTTTATTTAGCAGTAGATGATGGCTGCTTTATATGCAGAATCTTTCCAAGTGGTTTACTTTAAGGCTTTGGGAGCGGGTTGCCCACTACCAGAGAATAAAAATACTTGCCTATGTCCTCCAAACAGAGGAGGACCTGAAGGACCTGAAAGACTGATACATTGCTCATATTTCAATTTTCTTATTCACAAACCAAATCAGTGAGGTTCTGTTTCACCATACTTCAGCACACAGAAGGTGACAGGCAAGGTTGTGTAAATGGAGAAGAGCAGAAAAATGTTGCAAAGAAAATCAATAGCCTGAAACATCTGAAACACTTGAAATATTCTTTAGAATTTAAGCTGCTTGCCTATCAATTTCTCTTTGCATATTAGCTTAAACCTTTCCATGAAGCTAATGAAAAGGACATAAATGTGGACTGCATGAACCACAGTTCTGATTCAGGGTAGCTGTTTTGCTGAAGTTCTGGGAAAGGTTTTGCAGTGTTTGTTTTTGTTGTTGTTGTTTTGCTGGGGTTGATACTATTAGTAGTAGTAATTTCTAGCACTGTCTGGTGCAACATATCTTTTTCTGATAAGATAAGTTGTCTACAGAATAAATGGCAAGGATTGCCAGACATCTTTTTGTGTGGTCATATGAAAGTTACACAGGTAAGAATTAACCTATAACTCCTCAGCCTAATTAAAAAAAACAAACTGGGTCACCATAACAAAATAAAAAGTAGTGTATCAAAAGTATAAAATGTGTAATGTAGACTTTAAATCTAAACTCCCTAAAAGCAGTACTACAATATGTAAGATAAACACATTTGGATTATATCAAAATATAAATAAGCATATAAACTGATTTCAATAAGAAAATAAATTTGCTTGGAAATTATTGAAGGAAAGAATAATTTAGTGCATTTTAAATTGTAGCTGTTCTTATATTTAGAAAATTGAGTTTCAAGCTACTTAAAAGAAATTCTTTTTTGTCCTTCTGCACCTTTAATTGTATAGAAAACCATCTTGATTATTGGAAGTAATAATTACACAAAAAGTTTTTATTAACTGGCCAATAAGAACAAGGGAATTTTTAAAATAGATAAAATTGAAGAGCAAGTACACAACACATTTTCTCCCTTCTCTAAGAATTGTTTGTCCTAGTTTTGAGCTTACTGTAAGTCTCATACTCACAAAAAAACCCCTCTTCGTTGCTCTGCTAAGTCTGATTTGTAAAAGGCGGGGTGAAGAGTTCAAACAGGCATCTAAGCACACCCTGAACAAAATAGCTCTGATTCCTGTACTGTACATGAACAAACAAGAGATGCATCCCATCAGACTCTCGACAGATCTGTCATTGTTTACCATTAGCTCTGTCATCTTTGCATGCCTTGTCATTCTGTGCAGCAGGGCAAGAATTGGCCTGCTGCCCAACTGCTGATGTGCAGAACTGACTATCTCCCAGCCTTGGTAGATGATGCAGACAGCATAATTCCTGATGAAAGTGTGCTCCCTAGTGTTACAGTGCTACAAAGGCCAGGGAGCTCCAGTTAGGAACATAAAGAGGCGGAAAAAAGATCTCCAAGTATGACTTTAGCAGATCTTCTTGTTTCTGGAAGGCTTACTCTGTTCAGGGTATCAACATTATCACACATTTAGTTTTGAAAATAAAAACAGGTTTAGGAAATTATCTCTTTTCTCTAAAAAAATCTAAGAACTATTTCATTTCTTATGACTCAGCAACAATTTTTTAGTCTGATATAATAAAGTCTCTGCTTAAAACAAATTCAGTGACACATTAGTAACTGATTTTTTATACTTCTCGATGTGAACAATGGCTTCCAATTTGCAGAGACATGTTGATTATCAACTTTCTTAAAACAAGGCTCAAAAAACTCAGGTGTGCTGGTGGCTCAGCTGCTCCTATAATCAATCGCACCTGTTGTGTATTACAGGATGGCAATTTAAACATTATGTTTTTAACTCAAACTCTTGTAGGATAGAGTTATCCATATTCAGCCCTTGTGCAATGAGCCTAGGGTGATGACAAGTTAAGCCATCCAACTTTCAGCCTTTAAACTTAAGCAAGATTAAAGACCAAGCTTTTAATTTGCCATCAAGGCTAATGCTGTGTATAGTGGAGAGACAGACAAATCTCTCAGGTAGTTGTCCATTTTAGCTGCATAAGAGACTCATTTTAGCCTGGAACACATTACCCTATCACCAGATTAAAATAGATGTTGAATTTTCACATGACCAAAGTCAAACAAGGTGAAATCTGCTGTAAGTGCTAAGTCATAAAATTTTTATGTGGTAAAATGTGAATACATGTAAAATTTTATATTTGCTCATTTTTCACAGATGTACATTGCAGCACAAGGTACCTCCACACTGGGGAATAAAACAACACAGTATTTAGTGATGTGAATTCACATAATGACAGAACCATTGACTGCAGTGAGGTCATTTCAGAGGCACAGCACACAGCTCTGAATCCAGGTCAACGAAAGCCATAGCTAGTCCCACAGACCTCCAGCACCTCTAACAGAAACTGCTTATTCTAGTGACATCACAGTCTTTTGTACTGTGACAGTGTCACAGACAAAGACAGTCTGATGTCACAAGTAGCAGGAGAGCTCATTACAAAGAGGAAGTTTAAAGAGTTTTCTAAGAATACTGTTTCTGAAGAGCAAAACATATTGAACAAATTTTGTATTTAAGAGTTTAGAAAGAGAAAACGATACTGTCGTGAACTTCTTCCATCATATAATTAATATCTGGTAGAGCTTCAGGCATCTGCTTTGCAGGCACAATCACTTCCTTAATCATCCAGAGGAAATTATTTGCCTCTACCAGAATAGTAGCAAGAAGGAAGCCTATATTTTTCAAATGCAGTTAAATGACTAATACTGATATTCCTACTTATGGATAATAAATAGCTTACTATGCAAATTGCCCAGATGAGTATAATGACAATACCAAAAATGCGAGACAATTATATTTTCTGGAATGCTTTTCAAATTCTGACATAATACTGGAAAACCTGAACTTTAAAGTGACTGAAACTCAAAATTTCTGAGTTTCTCTCATAAAAAGCCCATATTATATTTGCTGACATATTCAAGCAAACATTTTAAGAGATCTGTTGACTATTACGTGGCCTAGGGAGCTTAGTTCAATATCTATCAAAAATTAAACTGTCATCATGATTATGTATGTAATGTAGTGTATAGTAGCTTATAGCTTAGACTCTTCTCCAATTACATATTTACCTAGTCAGTAAATGTATGGGATGTTTAACATTATGTTCTTTTTTTTTCATTCTTTTCTGATATTGTAATCAGTTGTTACAAGTAACTGTCATCAACAAAGATTCACATTTTATTTCGTATAGGAAATATGAACTATGAAGAAAATATTGACATAGACTTACCTCTTCACATAATGTGATATGTCAATATTTATTTCAATATTTAGCCATGTAAAAGGAATTAAAGTCCTAAAATTTCATAAATATTTTTACTTAAAAGACTCTGTTCTTTATTTGAAGAAGGAGTAGGTGTTTAATATATGCTATTCTATTTCTCTACTGCCTGAAGAACAAAATTTAAACTTTTCATGCAATATGTTCAATTAATAAAGGAGACATTTAGGGGTAGATAATTATGTAGGTATTATATTCATATCTCCTAAAGTTTCTTAAAAAATACTTGCAATTAATTTCTGAGAGCAGGGGGTTTTCTCATGTCTCCTGTGATTTGGTATTTCAGTCTTTGGTATCTCAGTACTGCCGCTATTTAACAGAAAATAAACCATATTCTCATGGCAAAAAATGTTCCTTATCCCACAGTATTAACCACCCAGGGAGAATATTTTAGAGTTCCTTTGAAGTCATTGAAGTTCTCTGGTATCACAAGGAGATCCATCATATTGCAGTGTAAGGCCCAAGCTCTTCTGAGTTTTCAATGTAATTTTGACGTTTCAGAATATATATCTATATGGTCTATTAGGTAAGGGTGGGGAATTCACTGCATCTCTACTTTCTTCTTATAATCTTAGCACAAGTTTAATGTTGAAATGAAATAGAAGGATGGAAGTCACTAAGAAAATTTAGCACAGGAAACTCAGAAGACTAATGGCAAGAGTGTGTTTCCACACTGATGTGGGGGAAGCAAACATAGGGAAAGCTGAAGTGGCGTCCTCACAGATTTTAGAGGTTTGAATCCATGTAATATAGTTATCCTGGTGAGTATCTGTAGTCTCTATGACTTCATTTGGGCTCCAGTGTTACTTTTAAATGTGGGGAATCTTTTGCTCCTGTTGTGTTTTGTATCCACACAGATTTAAACAGTCCAGAATGTAGTATCAGAGGGTTCCTATCTGACATGGTGTCTCCTATTGAGCAAGATATTAAAAAATCCTAGATTATGTTCACATCTTGAAGACTCTACTTGGAAGAGAAAGAAAATAGGACACAAATAGCCATGTTGTCTTATTATTTTGTCAGTTTCTTTATTTCTCATGCTAGTTAATATATGCTAGACTTTGGCATTAAGATTTAGCAAAGACAAATTACCCTTTTACATTCCTTACTGCCCTCATGCAGTAAACAGGAAACTACACATCAGGAAGTGCTCTTCTAAGGGACACATTTTCTTATTTGGGGTAGGAACACAAGTCAACTCATCTTCCTAGTATCTAAATCAAGAGTTTTTCAATCATAAATGAATTATTCATTCTATTAAAAACAAATTCTTTAATTTCCAATAGACTTACTACCTTACTCAAAACTTTCTACAATGTTAGGTATTCTGCTTAAATTTACTATAATTATCATCATGTTTAATAATTGATTTAAACCTTCTAATTTGAGATGTATGGAGAGGAAAAAGAGTCTGACATGTGACCAATCTGACCTATTTATTCAAAGGATAGTTTAAGTCTTTTAAGACGGCTGCAAGAAACAAACTATAACTAGTGGCATGAGTTCATAACACCACTAATTATACAAAGTCTAATATTATATATGTACCTGCATTTAGTTTGGTTTTTGCCTGTCCTACACATTCTACGAGGCAAGAGCTACATGTTTAGTGAGTTGCTTTACAGTTCTGTAGCATTTTGACTGACTTGCCTTATCCTTCTATTTTTCTGCCAATTGCGGGGTTCATCTAGTATGTTATCATTGCCCACAAAGTGTGAAGTCCTGTTTGATTTTAAAATTGTTATCCTATAAAGTGCTTATAGTGACCCTTGGATTTTACCCCTTGGTAGCAAAACACTAAAATTCTTTCTCCTACCATTGACTTCATAACAAAGCTTACAAATCACTTTATTTCCTACCCATACATCTCCTAACAAGTTCTTTAAGGGTTCAGTCCAGATGTAACTCAGATCAGGATTTGGGTTTTGCAGTAGGCCTATACTTCTATTTCCACTCAAGACTTGAAAGAGTACAAACCAGCATGAAAAATTAATCCCTCTTATGCCATACATTTTAAAGGTAAAAAACCCCAAAACAATCACTTAAAATTAAAAACAAAACAAAATATTACATGTGGGAATTAATTTGATTAATGTGGTGCACAGTATATATTTGGGGGGAAAGAATTACTATAAATTCATTATTTCATTGGGCAATATAATGTAGAAAGTACATATTGTAGAAAGTCAGCTGACACTCACAATGAATAGACTGCTTTAACTGAAGTTATACTTGTTTTTCATGATAAATGGCATGATAATATTATAGATAGATAGAAGTTTTATGTACATTTCATTTTACTATAATAAAGGTGGGGAGTATTGTTTTTGGTGGATGTTTCTTATATAATCCTCAAACAGTTTATACTAAGGATTACCAAACAGAATCTAATTTACTCGCTATTCCACAGCAAGATTCACATACATTTGGGTAACTGATATGGAAGATGTTTATAAATAGAAAGACATAGGATTTTAGAAGTAGCTTTTGGTGATTTTGTAAAAATAAAGAAAAAGCTTGTACTGAGAACACACAGAAGATTAGCTATTAAGCTTGGTTGTTAGGAAGTTACTAAGTAGAAGTCATATAAGTAAGATGTATAATGTTGAAACTCAGCAAAGTGGGACCTAGGTATTTATCAAAAATCGATAAAGCAGAACTTTGTAGCTTGAATCCAGCAAAATCAAGCTCCTAATCTTTGGCAAGAGCAAAATCACCTGAAAAATAGCCAAACCTCCACTGCGCCTGCCCAGAAGAGATCAACCTGAGGAAGACGCTGGCCTTCCTCCCAAGACCCCAACTCATGACCACCAGAAGGGGTGACAGCTAATTAGAATATGAAGCAAGAGAAGGCAGGGAATGGGTGGGTGAGGAGGTGTGGGTCTGTGGGATCAATGTGTATTTAAACCTGGACCTTGACCAGGTACCTACAGTTTGGAGGAGATTTCCCCCCGTGTGTCCCAGCTGGAAATAAAACGTACCTGATTTACAATTTCTAAATGTAAAGTCCTTATTCTAGGCTTCATAACATTTTCTTTTCCACCAGTCCCCTTCTTTTTCTTCCCTGCCTTTCAGCTAATAGGTTGGTAACTAAGTGCACAGCCATTTTTAATGCAAAAATCAAGCATTTATATGAAAATACAAATGCAAAAATCATCTCAAAGACAGAATGGAAAGAATGTGTGAAACTTTCTGGAAAGTGGGAAGTACTGTCTGAAGTAAAGAATTGTTTTTTTCTGTAGCCATCATGATCTACGGCACTGTTGTATAGTGGAGATAGAGGAACAAAGAGACAGTCCTAACTTTTCACTTTTTATCACTTGTACTTCACAGAGATGAGCATGATCTTCAGAATGGAGTCCTATCTTTAAGACTCTGTCCAGAGGTTCCACAAGAAAATTTTTATTCAGCTTTGCTACTAGGAAAGGTCTCTGTTTCAAAGCATTCTTGACTGAATTTTAGAAAAATCTCTAGACACAATACTTTTCCACTGGCAAAGGAAAAGAAATTATTATTTCTTACTGAATAGAAAACTAGGATTATCAGGTTTTGAAAAGTCCAAAGTATTTTTTATGGGTGTAGGTTTGGGCCTTCCCAGTTCTGAAGATTTCTTCCCCCTAGTTTTGAAATAAATGTGCAAATACCCAAAAGAAGTTTGTAGGCAAGTGGAGGTCAACTTCTTTTCCCAGGCAATTAGGACAGGACAAGAGCACCAAGGTATGTTCGGGTTGGAAATAAGAAGGAATTTCCTCAGAAAAAGGGTGATTAAACATTGGAATGGGCTGCCCAGGGAGATGGTGGAATCACCATCCCTGGAGGTGTTTAAGGACAGACTGGACACTGCACTGGACACTGCCATGGTCTAGCTGACATGGTGGTTCAGTCATAGGTTGGACTTCATCACCCCAGAGGTCTTTTCCAGCCTAAATGTTTTATCCTCTGATTCTGTAATACTTTTCAAAAGTATTTTTCTTGGTCTATGGGCAGACAACAGTAGAGGTTCTGTCTTAATTCACAGCTCAACAACATTCTTTATTCACAGAGTGAATCTTATTTAACTTCTACATCACTTTCACTCACACCCAATAGAGAAAAAAGGTAGCTGGTTTTAAGGAAAACTGGCTATAACATTCTGTTCCTACATGTCCAGTCTGATGTATGGAGACTACCAATGGCTCTGAAGTTTGCATCTGTTTCTAAACTTTCAAATCCTGACCTCGTCTCTGAGAGTTTACAAGACTTTCTAGGATGGAAAACTTACACCTAAACTACTCTGGAGAGAGAGTGACATATGCCTTTCCCATACCTTGTTTCCACTTGTTGGTGGGATAGGGAAAATGTGGTCTGTAACCCCGTATAAATTTGCCAAATTGTGAACGCATTTATCTCTGTACACTTCCTCCTGTTAGGCAAGTGCAAAATTTTGAACAAAAAAAGGTTTGATTTCCTGCAGTGAAGGAGGATTCACAGCTATTCTCATCATATTGTGACTCCTCCTTCTTATTCTTTCTAAAGTTTTTTGCTCCACATTACTACAATGCCTGGCCCTTGCCAGATGAAATGTCATTTAATGAATTTGATTAAACAGTGCTGTCATCCCAATCAGCATCAGCAGTTCTGTTTGACCTCTGGTTTTATAATGGTTCAATCTCCCTTAGGAGTTTCAGGTCAGATAAAATTTTAATATTTTGACGTTTGGAATTATAAGTGTATGTTTAGGGCTCAGACAATGAGAAGAAAAACCCTGAAACTTAGTTAAAAGTTTCACGAAGAAAACATCTCTCTTTTCTCTACTTGCAGCTATTACTAAAACCCCAAAAAACCCCAAATGAACCAACTGGACAAAACATTCTACAGCTAGTTACTGTTAAGCAAAATGGGTGGGTTTTTTGAAGAAAATATTTTTAGGGAAAAATGTAGGAGAAAAACAGTTGAAAAATAAAGGAGTGGATAAAAGGAAGAGAGGAGTTAAAGGGAGCTGAAGAGTAAGATGGAAAAGGAAAAATTAACCTTAACCATAATAAAAATCTTTCTGACCATGAAATTTTAAAAGATTGCAAAAATATACCAGTAAAATAATGAAAAGGTTTCACTATTTAGAATAAGAAATGGGACAAAGAGCTAACTATTGCTATAAAAATTCAGGCAGGACTTAACAGGCAATAAATCCATCTTTACATCTTAATACCTAGAGATCTTTTGCAACTATAAGTGAAGATGTCTATTCAGCATAGAAATTTTTTTCTGAGCATCAAATGATCATTCACATTATTTTGAAAATCAATAACATTTAAGATTTACCCTGTATTAGAGGCATCCTGCACTGACAGAACATTCAATTTAAATGGAAAATTTAAGCTACTATTTATCAAAATCGGGCCTGAAGACTGTGTGGCAGAACAATTTTCAGAGAACACTGTTCCCTGGAGACAACACTTCAGATATATCCCTGAGCATGAGAGGCCCCAGCAGTGGCCTTTCTATACACCCCAAACTCCATGGGGCTACATCTGAAGGCTGAGTTTTAGCTGCCCAGAAAAGGAAGAACAATGATGAGGACCAGATAATAGTGTGCTGGACTTAGATGAAAGCAGACAACCAACACACATCCAACTCTCCAGCCCTTCTGAAGTTTGGATAGGGCATATATGAATCCATGGTTCTGAGTACACCAACCATCCCCAATGCCCACAGGGATGAAAGCTCAAAATGTCAGCACTCAGAATCTGCAACCATGGGGTTTAAAGTTGTTCTGTCCAGAGCAAAAGAATGTGCTTATTGCTCAGAAATAGAATATATATGAGCACACATATAGAGAATAGAATATTCTATTAGACACAATATAGAAAATAGAACAAGTTTTGCCAAAAGGATTCAAAACTCTTCAAGTGAAACCCAGCTGTTTTGATTCAAAGATTAAGGCTTGGTTTCTACAATTTGAGGTTTTGCAGAATCAGTTCGCTCAGCTCAGGTTTTGTTGTAACCTCCTGGTTTTACTTATAACTGACTATTAAACCTTTTCTTTTTGGTAAGGAGCAATTTTTACTTGGTTTCTGCCCAAGTAGGAATGACATTGGAAAATCTGAGCGAAGTTCAGCCATATGTTTGAATTAGAATGAAGGGGTGGAGGAAAGAGGGCAGTAGACCTTTTCCTTAACAAACTTATTTTTAAGTTACAGTCTTTGAACTGGAAAATGCTTTTGTATTTTTGCTGAATAACATTTGCTTGTGTAATGAAGAATTTAAAGGATTAAAAAAAAATGAACTAAAACACATAACAAACAAACAAACCAGGAAAACCTATCAAAAAACCCTGACACACACAAAAGCTTGATTGAACTCATTCTTGCACTACAATACACACACACCCCAACACCCAATTGTATATACTAAGGAATTATTCTACAAATTTTCCACTGTGCCAGATAGCTCTGAAGCCAATCAATGGGCAGAGTGAGTATTTCCAAACTTGAATCATTGCTGAGAAAGCAGAAGAACGTCAGCACACCTTTGCCAAAGCACAGTGATGCCATATGTTACAAAAATTTGTCCCTCTACTGAGCTGTGCTAAATAATGTTCTACAAGGCAGAGAAACTACAACTTAAAGTGGAACATTTTATTGAGGAACTTGAGGGAAGCATTTTAGGTGGCAGAGAGTGGGAAGAAGAGCAATTCATTCTGAAGGTATTACAGAAAAGTGGGACTGAGTCGATTGTCAATGTAACAGACATGACTCTGATTTTTGCTTTTTCTCTTAAACTGAATTTATATGCCAGTTTATATGAATTTTCCCTTCAAATTTAGACACAATACATCAAAATGCATGGTTCTGGACAAAATGAATCCTTGAGACAATGACTAAAAGAACTGAGAAGGCTGTGAGTAGACAATTCACTTTTGAAAAGAAGTAGCTCCATAAAGGGTCTTTAGAGAGATACAGATTTCATGCGGCTATTTAAATACCAGCTAGTGATACAGGATCTCCATTGGCATCTGCAACTGATCTAGACTAGATAATTTATTTAAAGCACTCTTCCTTCTTGTAGTTCAGGGCAAGAAACTAATTCATCTGCTCCTTCAGAGCATATAGGTCATTATAAAAATGAAGTGCATGCAACATAATAACAGGACAATTACAAAGTGAATAAGGAAGATAAGGATTAACACTTTGAAATATCATAGAATCATAAGTAAAGGATAGAAATACGTGCAATGGGGACTTCCATTAACCATTTAATTCCTTTGTAGGATTAGTCCTTCAACACATACACCACGCACTTGCTTTCACCCATGCACACAGAGTTTCTAATTAGTGTAAGAGGGCAATTAAAATAGTTCACCACTTAGCAGGTCATGGACTGCAAAGATAACTTCAATTGTTTTGTTCAGAGATTAGTGACTTTGTTATTTTTAAACCTATTCTCTAGCATCAGAACTTGCAAAGACTAACAGATTATAGTCTTGTAAAATAAATTGAACCTTTTTGGCTTTTAGAAGGAAAAAAGTAGTAATGAATGTGAAGAGCATTGAAGACATCTCAGTGCATGTCTGCTGACAGAAATGAGTTTTACTTGTCTTGGTTTACGCTATAAAATGAAATGAAATGAAATAAAATGAAATGAAATGAAATGAAATAAAATAAAATAAAATAAAATTTTAAAAAACAATCTCAAGGTAGAACAAGATAAGAAATCATTCTCTACAGAGAAAAAAATATTTTTCTCACCAAATTAAAATATAATAAATTTATTACATTCCTAAACAATCTTTCTGATCACTAAATTTATCCAAGGAAAGAAGTAGAAAATCCATTGTATCCATATAGAACTGTGACAGCAGAGAATGGAGCCATTTATTGAGCTTTCATTTTGCTAACAGTTTTTCACCACGTTGCTGGAAGTCACTCCTCATTTTAACACCATCATTTGCAATTTAAAACTGTGCAATTTATCAAGAAATTGTACTAATAAGATTAAATCTTTTCAGCTGGCTTTGAGTAGAATTCATTACATAAAATGAATTGGATCCAAAATCAGTATTTAGACCACTGTTTGTAAATTGCTTAATTTTCTTGTCTTTATCTGGACAGCCCTTGAGTTTTCCTTAGGCAATAGCAGTCATTTTCTGTAATTGGCAAGATACATCTGAAAGGCTCAGTAATATATTAGGGGTTTGATTTCTAGCTTCAGGTCAGAGAGTAAGAAAAAAAGGAAGAAACTGATGCATTGTCTTCAGTCAAACAGGTGTGGTTTCCTATCCTAACTCTGCAATTCCCTCATGTAACAATTTTGAAATATTTCACACATTCTTTTTTTTTACCTTTATGGTCTCTAAATTGTTGTGGGAAATTTTGGTTTTCCCCCTGAACCTCCAGTATAAGTTGTTCTACTACTGTTTTTTCTCCCAAAAGTCAGCTTAATGTTGGATTGTTGATTTGGGGGATCAAACCAAAGTCAGATCCTTTAGTGGCACATTCTGCATAATTTATGACCAGAAATAAAAAAGGAGTAAGTTCATTTTATAGGTCCAGCTGTCTTCCCAGGAAATCAGGAAGCATACTTGAGGTGCAGCATGACTTTTCTCAGTTTGGGGTCCAAACCAAATGTGAGCATATTGCCAACTTAGCTGTTCAGAGACAGCTGACAATAGCCTTGCTCATAGTGTATGTTGAAAATAAAGACAAATAAAATGTAAAAAAATCCACTTAAATTTCAATATTTAGAAAAAAATTTAAATCCAGACAATGTATATCAGTCTTAAGGGAAGGGTTAACCTTTCCAGTGTGTCTTTGAAAAAGAGCTATCAGCCAAGACAAGGAGTATATGTAGTCTGGACTTAAACTTGAAAGCTGGCCAGCCTTGTGTTTTATTTTCCACAAGTTTTCATGACTTACTGAAATAACTTGTAAAATTCATCTTGCCAATGTTCTATTCCCAAAAGACCAAAGAAATGCTAATGCCCTTACCTTTATCCAGGGCTTCATAAGCCTTAGATGTACTCAACCTCTGTGTGATACTCGCAGATACCACTGTTTTTAGTTATTTTGGATCAGATTCTCTGATCAGTTCTACTCAAATAATTGGTTTTGTTTGGTTTTATATTCACGTGTGTGTAAATAGGAATTGAATTTTCAGCACATTTATTTTAAACAGAATTTTTTTGGATGGGGAAGGAAGGGCAGGGGAAGAGAAAGGGAAAGGGAAAGGGAAAAGGGAAAGGGAAAGGGAAAGGGAAAGGGAAAGGGAAAGGGAAAGGGAAAGGGAAAGGGAAAGG